>JAPQRN010000003.1:6270354-6286537 GCA_037367275.1 Coranthus polyacanthus | reverse complement strand
AAGTGACATGAGACAGAAGCAACTGTTTACAGATTGCAAAACTGTTCAGTCTGTTTTTAAACTTCAGGTCAATGATCGGTGTTTCAAAATGAAATTGTCTCCTTTCCTTCTTCACCGCCTTCTTGTTTCTCTTACAATAAAATTATCATGGAACTTAAAGACATTATTCCTAAAATTGGTCGACATATTTTGATAACTGGACAGTCTTGTCATCCGTGTCTTCTTTCTTACTTTTGATGTGGTTATTATATATTCAGAACATTACATTATGGAGGCGATAATCATTGTTGTTCATGTTAGGCTGTTTAAAACTGAATTTAGTGATGTTTGTAACCATGACCTTTCTTTTGTCCTGAACGAAACCGG
Organism: Coranthus polyacanthus; assembly: GCA_037367275.1. Taxonomy (NCBI): domain Eukaryota; kingdom Metazoa; phylum Chordata; class Actinopteri; order Kurtiformes; family Apogonidae; genus Coranthus; species Coranthus polyacanthus. Next base: position 6,286,171 of record JAPQRN010000003.1, on the reverse strand, counting down.
AATCTTTTCAGCTCTACTCTAACTGCGACAGCAGTGTCTGTCGTTTAGGATGCCTAGTAGTAATCCTTAAGGTTATTTCATAAAACATGGTGTGGCTTTTTTTTATGACCCACGGCAGTTCACAAAAAATTGCAAAATTGTTGACTCTGTGTGTCCCACTAGTACAAACTCTTAATTCATCATTCATTCATCTTTTTGTGTACATACTGTTTTTATTACCTCATAATTGTTATTTTGTGTACATACCTATTTTACAGTTGAACAGTTGAAATGTCCCCCAATGGCGGATCAATAAAGGAATTCTATTCTATTCTAATCTGTAAGTTAATAATTCATGAAAAAAACAAAAAAACAGGTGAAAAGGTTCTTCAGTGCGTCATCTATCATTGCTACGGGCAAATAATGTCAGATGCACAGAAGGAAGGATGAGCGTCCAAACACTGATCATCATTGCATTTTGAATCTATGTCACAGTTGTTGTAAAGACAGACTTCATTTACCGCTTGGTTGTTGAGCTCTTCTGCAATCAGCCAAACAAACTCCATGTCAGACCACATCCATCCTCCTTTGTTCTGGGTGTCACTGAGCGCAATCCAGGTGACTTACACAAACTCAGGTCTTATGGGGTAGAAAGGAGTATTATAGGCAACGTTTCATATTAAAGTGCTTGCAATAAGCGTTTTTAAAAAAAGGCCCTTGTAAATCCTTGTAAGATGTTAATCAACATTATTGTGTTATAGATAATATAAGAGATAAGAAAGGCATCATAAACATATTTATTGCTGGATACAGTACTGTGCAAAAGTCTCAGATCACCATTAGGTCTGATGTTTTTTTCCAGGCTTCCGATGACCACATGTGCATTTATCAGTCTCTGTATTAAGATACAACTTGAGGAAAGAGGTAAACAGTAAAACAAAAGTTGCCACAGACCCAAGTGGCAGGTATTTAGTGTGACCTCCCTTTACACTTAACATATCTTCAACTCTGTCGAGCAGACGATATGAGTCAAAAAAAGACAATCCTCTCACCAGGTGATGTCACATAAAACCTATAATTTATTCATTTTCGGTAAAATCTTCACATAGTAAAACGCTGCTTTAGAAAAGACATGTGGCTTCAGCTGTCTGAAGGTTGACGGGACACAAGGGGAGACATATTGCTTTGTGGTTGACTCTTTTTCATTTACAACAGATAAATAATAACAACATAACAAACCTAGGTATATATTTACACATGGACAATATTACTGTAGTACAAAGCCTTCAACGTGTCTTCTCTCGTATTGTGAACTTTGTGTTTTGTTTTTTTTTTTTTTAATCATGCAAACAGGTTTAAAACGTTTCTTTTAAAAAACTAACTTTACACAGTCGTGACAAATGGCTGTTCAAACACTAGATCCACCCTCCAGCTGGTTTCCTCTGTCACAGTATGAAGTGAGCGTCGTCACGATGACCTGCTCTTCTGCTGCCCTCAAGGGGACACTGAACACAACAAGCACTTTGACGTTTCAGCATTGCAGCTCCAAACCACAAACATCTCGTCTTCTCAAGTATGCACAATTTTGAACATGGCACATAAGACAATTTGCAACCTCGGAAATATTTAAATAAACAATATATTACAATAAATAACCAGTAACACAAATACTCTGCTTTTTGAGCACAATGAGCAAAGGTGTGTTTGTTGTGTGCGTGTGTCATCATGTACAAGTCAGTAGTAAAAATGAACTCCACAAAGGCTTTGACTAATAATATGAACATACCATGGTTCGGTTTTATTAGCTCTTGCAGTGGTAGAATTACTAACTTGGTCTCACAAAAAGCAAAGAGGAAATTCACTTCAGAAGTCATGCTGGTTGTTTTCAGAATTTTGGATGGTTTAGTCAGTATTTGTGAACATAAATGGCTCTCGAAAAGCAAAAAATCTCTACTCGTGTAATCTCAACGGCTTCTTTAGTCTTTGTTCAGATCTCACACATACAATATAAAGCATTTAAGTGGTACAGATAAGGTTGTAATTTAACAAACTGGAAAACAATCTGGATACATGTTCGCTGTGAGGATTGGCAGAGTGTTTTTAATGCACAGGCAAGGAAGAAGCTGCTCATAACACTGTATTTCTGTCTAAAAATCACCTTGAGATCGTCTTGGCTTTTTTTTTGCCGTATATTAAACTAAAGATGGTTTTGGCACAAAAATTGTTCGAGAAATACAAGTTTCCCCTGTGTCTATTAGATTCATTATAATGTACAAGAGAAGCAGCTCTTTGCTCTGAAAGGCTTGGTGTTGAAATGGTGGTGATGATAAACACTTCAACTACATTGTATTGCACTTGCTTCATAATTGCACAAACTATGTCAGGCAAGTATCTTTATCTAACATTTTGGACTCTCACCTTTGGATAGCTCCTGTTACTCCGCAGAGCATGTACTGCCTGACTACACATGAACAGACAGAAGGTAAGAACAAAACAACAAACACTAACAGTGTGCCATTAATAAAGGCTGCTCATAGTTTGACGGGTGTTTCTTATTCTTATCTGTATACATCACCTGTCCTTTCATTGGTAACAAAGTCAGACGGAGGGAAAATATTTGTTATGAGACTGGAATAAAAGATTTGAACGACAAATTGTTCATGTCAGGGCCTTGAAAATAAACTGGATTCAAAAATGACAATTCCCATTTACATATAGACTGAAATGGTCAGAGTCGTGTGATCACTATGAATACCTGTGAGCTGTTTCTTTTACTTCCTGAACTGAAACATGACAGCAGTATTGCTACTCAGACTTCTGTAGTTATTTGAAGGGAACCGGTGCTTCTATTCTGTCCAAATCCTGGATAGGTTTTCATAGACAGTGAAATCTTTGTGACTCGATCGCTTGTGAACAAAGTGATCTTTTCAGTCTCTAATGAATTGGCGATATTAAGATCTCCTCAGGAACATGATTCAGAGGACTAAAGCTATTTCTGAACAGAGTTGTACTGGTGCAGTGCCTTGACTTTTCTATTTTAACATAAACATATAACACAAGGATTAAATACTAAATACAAAAAAAAAAAAAAAAAAAAAAACTGCAATCAGGCTGATTTTCAGTGTGATGCCATCCCACACTTTGACATCTCTGCGAGCAGTCACATCTGCTTTACATGTTTAAGGGCCAGACATCATACCATGGTTCATTTACATGATTTGACAGAACAAGACAAAGACTCAACAGCCATGCTAGCAGCGCTGTGAGGCTGTAGTTTGAGCAAACATAACTCAAAGTACTATTGACACTGATCGGAATTTCATTATTTGTTCATAAACCAAAGTATTAGATACACTGAAACTGTGATATGATTGTGGTGCTAGATGAATTGCCAAGGGATCACCAATTACAATAATGGGAACTAAATGTCTGTATCATAATCTATGGCAACTTTCAGTAGTAAAGTCAGGAAAGACCAAAGTGAAGGACCAACATTGCCACCTCTACAGTCATGCTGCTAACATAGATAAAGACCAAAAACAAACCAAGACCTATACAGAACACCTGTGCAGCAGGACTAACCATAACATTTGGCACTGTAAAGTGTATAGGTCCGTAGTATACACACTGTAAAATTATCTATTTACATGAAAATATAGTCTAATGAGAAGGGTTCATGAGGACACTGTCTGGCTAAGAAAATCTCAGTGGAAACAGTGAAAAGACATAGAAGTGTTCACTATTCATAAACATGGTTTGTAACTCTGGCATATTCAGAAGAGCTTCAGTGAGAAAAAAAAGAAAACTTCCTACTCCTGCAGCTGTAAACCTTTGCTAAAAGACAGCCAAAATGACAACAGATTAAAGTGTGCATGCACGTAGTGTACTGCTTTAATGCTGGCTGCCAAAAGAAAAAAAAAAGATGCATCATGAAGCAAATGTTGATTCTATACAAAAGAAAAGCATGGATGGGCAGATTATGGTCATAATCGCAAACAAACCTCACTTTGTTACAGGTGTTTGGGTTTGCAACTGGAATGATGAAGAGACTAGTTCTGTTTGACCTCCAAACGGTGACAACACTGTGACAGTAATATCGAACGTTTCACCTGAAGAACAGGCTCATAAATAACCAAAAGCTCATCACAAAAACAAAAACAATGGCATATTCAGTCAAATAGATACTGTACAAACTAATTACAGCCTCTTCTACTCTGTCTTAGTTTGGCAAATCTCTGTCTTGCTGTGCAGAATCTCTTCGTGTAGACATTTGACAGAGCATGTTCATAGTTCATAAATCCTTTATAAGCACATCTTCAGTGTTATAAAGCCTTTAAACACCGCAGCTCAACTGTAGCAGAGTGCAGCTTTGTGTCTTCAAGGGTTTTGTCAGACATGGCACCTTACTGTCCCTTTGGCACCGCTGCTGGTACTGTGATTTTGTTGCAATGTGTGTCTAAGAATGTGTGTATGTGTGTGCGTGACATTTTGCTGCACAAAGCGTCCTTTGTGTCACACACACTCAGTGCTAATACTTCCACTGCATTGGTTTCCAGCGTCTTTGTTTCTTTTTCGTTGTGTTTAGGCGCGCGGCTCCAGTTTGTGTGACAGCTCGAAAAGCGTTTGCTGATTGTCGATGATGTGCAGGTACTGAACGCTAGCCCTCACCTCTGCACTGTCGACCCCGATGACCTCGTTACCTAAGAGACGGACAAAAAAGGACCCATAATAAGCACACAGAGGAGCTACATACCTTACTAAAGCACACACACATTGATACAAATATGACAGAAACACAGACTGTATTACAGCTGTATAAAGAGGGTAAAAGACTGTCTGGAAATGGTTGCTTGGAAACTGTAAGAGAAAGCTGAGTGGGTGACAACTGATTCATGTACAGGTGCAGTACATTGACTCCCCTGCAGATGGTGGTAGACACCTCACAATGGATGGATCTAACAACATTTTGACACAGTGTGTCTGTATAAATAACCCTACCTGAGACGTCATTCATATCGTGATCATTGTGTTTGGACTCACCTGGTTGGTCACTTTGGCAGTGGCGAATCATCCTCACTGTGTCTGCGATCATATGCTGTCGGTTCAAAAGACATTTCACGCATGTGTCAGAGCAATGCCAGATGATCACAATACAGTCCCATCGCAGAAAAACGTGAAGGAAAAACCAAAATGCCATTTCACTTTATAGAAAGAGCATAATGGTTATACACTGCAAAAAAAGCACTACTAGAAAGAAGCCAAATATTCTTTAATATAACAAAATTGTCTTGTATTAAACAAAAAAAATCCAGTGGGGTAAGTACATTTTGCTTGACTATATTTCTTAAAACTATATTAAAAGTCTGGCCAATGAAAGACCCTGAACTTAGAAAAAATGAGAAAATTTAAATTCTTTTGTGAGTTTACACCAACATGTTATAGACACATTCAATGGCCAAATTAGATTCTGATATCATCAACATTACACATCTTAATTACATTAAAAATCACAGAAGTCGAAATGTGAAATTCCTTAAAAGCCCATTTTAAAACACGAAAACTCACCAGTTTCTCAAAGTTCACCAGGTTGTCATGGAAGGTCTTATTTCCTTCATGGATAAAGGTTATATCTATGAGCAGAAAATATGTTTAATGAGGTTTTATACACCAAATCAGTCCCATCAGTGTTTGTATGTGTGTGTCTTGTGGTATTTGAGGGGATACCTTTTAGAAGAAGAGGCATGAAGGGGATCTTGGGAGGTTTCATCCTCTTGAAGGCTTCTCTGTAGGCTTTGTGGTTCAGAGATGGATCCTGAGGAAAGACAGGAGGAAAGATGGAGAGGACTGATTAAGAAGGAGCGAAAGAAGGAAATGTAAAAGATGAGTGCAGACAAATGTCTCCACTTGCTATAACTTTACCAATATTAAATAATGCAAATCCAGGAAGGAAAATAGGAACATAACAAGCTCTCCATGCACATCTCTAAGTCTCACCGTGATGAGCTCCAACTCTGAGAAAAGCTTCTTGAACTTCCCCGGACATTTCTGAAAGGAATGTGTAAGATCATATTTAGATTTAAAATATGAATCGTGTGTAGATATATCATAAAGTGAACGTAAAAAACGCACGCCTACCTCCCAGGTTTGGTTGAGTCGGCTGACGGCGGCTGTGTTGAGACCCATGATGATGGCAAATGCAGAGTTCAAATTTCTTTGGGCTTTACAGCTACAAATGCACAAGAAATATTACAAATATATTCAAATGTAGAGAAATCTGTCTACATTTTTATGTTAGTGTATATTTTTGAAAATGTGTGTTCTTACTGAGCTGCAATTTTGATGAACTTCTTGAGCAGCTGCACTCTCTTGTTGAGCGACACACACATGAGGACCTCAGACATGACCCACTGCTGGACTTCATTACATCTCTGAAGCAGGACTGAAAGAGCTGCAGTGTGTGACCCAGGAGCTCGGCTGAGGGTGTAATACACCAGCTCCTGCTGCATTATGTGGAAGGAGAAATGAGCGTCAGTGTGCAAGTAAAAGAAGAAAAGATATAAAATTGTAAATGATTGCAATACCATTGATCAATCACATGCGTCCACTATCCTTGCATCATAATATGGAGGTATGGCCCAAAATGTGGTTTGTGAGGTCACAGCAATCTTGACCTTTGACCTTTGGCTACAAAAATCTAATCACTTCATCCATGAGTCCAAGTGAATGTGAATGTGCCAAATTTGAAAAAATTCCATCAAGGTGTTTTTGAGATATCGTATTTTGAATGTAATGGGGACAAACCGTCTTACAGACATGTGGACTTAAAGCTCACATTGACTTCTTCAATCTAATTATTTTGTCCAGGAAACAGTCCAAAACCAAAGGAAAACCAATTTACAACCACACAAAATAAAAAATCAGCTCAACTAAATTATGAAGATACTATTCTAAGCAGCACACATTAACATTTTAATTAAAATGTTGAAATCAAGCACAAAATGAGTGATACATTCGTACATAATGTAGTCTTTCGCTGCTTTGTCATTTTCACAAGAAGTGCTCTTCCTGACAGCTACTCAGCTGCAAAAACACTTTCTGTCCTCATGATCCAGCAAATCTCGTGGAGCATTTGCATCTTTAATGCTTATGTTCCAGCAATTTCTTTCATGAATATGAATTTATTATAAACTATGTTCACACACCAAGTGTGTATATGTGTGTGCGTATGAGTGCTACGTGGTACCTCGTGGATGGATTTGAAAAGGCTCCAGTCCAGGTGTGTGAGAGCAGCTGCCACGTCCCAGGTGTTGATGCCTAAGAGTCGCACCGGTCTCCTGCTTAGTTCAGCACTGTCTGTTAAAGGAGGCTACACACACAAAGAAAAGTTAACTACAGAAAGGCAATGTATGCACAAAAATACAGAGTGTACTGTACTGTACATACAGTCACGTATTGTCTATCTACAGTTATAAGGCTATCACAGCTGCAACACAATCTGACCTTCTTAATAAACTAAAGAACTACAAGGCCTGTGGGGGATTCAAGAACAATGCGACATTCAAAAAACTCAAAAGAAACAATATAGCACAGGCGGAAGAGCCTCTGGTCACATACAAAGAAACTGGACTGAAAGCTGAGAGGGGAGTGGTGAATTTTAAACCACAATTGTTCTGTCAAATTCTAGTCGCAGGTTTAAATATCTAATTACAATTTTTTTTAGACTGTAGAAGATAACAATGTCAAACCAAACACAACAGACAGCAGCTCTCCAAATAAGAGCAATTAAAACAAAATAATACAAGTCTCGCAGACAATTAGTTAAATTTAATCTAATAAATAAGGATTTTAAGAAGAATCTACTGTTTTGCTGTTGACACCCACTGTGCAAGAAAACTAATTCCCTAAAACTTCCCTTTGTAAAATACAAAATATTGCAAAATTAATCTCCTGACTGAAAAACATGCCATTGCACGTACGACCATTTGCACCTTTTAATCCTGCTGTCACAGTTGGGCAACAACAAAATAACTGTGGCTCCCAGCTTTTTGCTTCATTTGAGTCAGAGTTAATAACAATTGCCTGGCCTGAGTCTGTCCTGCTTGTTTATAATGCATGACTCATTGAAACATTCTGAACATATCCCAGTTGGGGAGTTAGAATATTCATTTTCAAACCTGATTTAGGTTTAGGTTTGAAAATGAATGATACTGAGGTTTCCAACAATATTTAAGGCTATAAATGCCAAAATAATAATCTCAGAGGTTGTGATTTGCTATGAAGAAGCAAAATGCATCTTAAGCCTCTATGTGTGTGAAACTTGTGACTAAATATTATAGGAAGATGAATAAGAAAAGCAAAAGTACATTTACGCACCAAGATCTCAGTGAGATTTCTGCGACAGGCCACAAGTTTTCCCTGTGGGGTCAGAGACTCTGAATAGACGCAGTCACTGGGCTGTAAAACCCTCCGCTCTACAGAGGAGAGAGAGGGCCACAATAAACCACAAGTATAGAAAGGTTTCCACAGTAGCGATTCTTTACTTTGTATATTTGTGCGCGTACCTCCGGTGTGCGACACCACAGCGAGCACCATGTCTTCCTCTGCTCGGTCCATCTTCAGACCCACAATCCTTAGCAGCTCATGAGCCTCCAGCAAGGGGTGTGTGTGGACGCTCAGGTAGGAGTCAGAGCTCACGTACACACAACAAATAACTGAAAGATATACGGAAAATATCCAGAGAGGAGGGAATGCTGTGAATCTGTTTATGTAAAACAAAAACACTCAAACCCTGTGGTTTCATGATGAAACAGATGCAGAAAAATCTATTTATAGAGTTCATTTTTGTCAAGTAGCAAAACTAAATTACAAAATTACTGAACACACTGTATTTAAGAAATTTGCATGTGCATATTGAAATTACAACTCAGACTGTCATTATGCATAATTTCCTGCAATCCTGAGCAGACATTGTGTGTATGTGTGCAAGTGCACATTACTCACCCTCTCTAGTATCAGTCTGTGGACTTCGGAGTTGCAAACAGTTTTCCTTCAAACTCAACTGTTGATACATTTGTTTACTCTGAACGAGAGAAAGCAGAAAAAGATTTAGAATAATAATGTACTTAAAGTGGGCTGCAAATAGACAGACATAGCATTTATAGCTCACTACAATTTTCATCAGCGCTAATGCAACTCTACCATATCTAATTACTGAAATTTGATGATGTGTAGTAGAGACAGACTGATTAATCTGCATCAACAGTACATTTTACAAACAGAAGTTGTAAAATGTACTATTTTACCGGGGGAAAATAATAGCTCAAAAGCTGAAATGGCTTTCATCTACATTTTGTTCAGTTCAATAGTTATCAGACTTCAGACATGCATAATGTGTTTTCAGTGTTGAAGTTTTTTGGGGGAGGGGCTGAAATTATATTGGGCGATTCATTGGCTATTGTTTTTTTCTGCTCCAAACGACCAAAAACCAAATCTACTTTTGGTCGACCTCCAATGTGTAGCTTCTTGTGCTCGATCATACTGCCCGACACCATCATTTATCTTTATCTTATTTTTGTTTCCTCACTCACTGGTCCACTTTGTGTCTCACCTTTTGGTTTGGAGGACAGTCGTCCACTGTGCTGTAACAAAACACAAATACAGCGGTGAAAAGGTTGAGTGGCATGATTAATAACTGTGACAGGCAAGACAAACACATTTACACATCTTCTGGTGGCAGTAAAGTACAGTCCAGTTCAGACCAAAGATTCGCAACAATTTGAAACCGTTTTAGCATGTTGCCGATTTTTTTTTGCAGGCCGTTTTTCGCAGTATTTATGGCCTGTAGCTCACCTGTCACCAAGAAGTGCAGCGTTATCATCAGCTGTTCCCATGGTGAAATCCTGTCTCGGTAGTTTGTGTGTTATACCAATTGCTCTAAACGGTGGAATTGCACCGGCAATAGTCTTTTGTTTTGTTTTTTTTTCTGAAAAGATGTCAGTTAGAACAGAAGCATAGAGTGGGTACTATGTAGGTGCTTGTCTAGTTGGTGTGAACTGGCAGAGCTTCAGAATGTTGCAGAGCAACGATTTGCAAGTAGACGCAAGTTTTCAGCTCGTCTCATGGTGAATCTTTGGTCTGAACAGGACTTAAAAAACTATCTGCATCAGCAGGACTTGGCTCCAGTAGTGGCTGATGACTAATATTAGACTTCTTCTTTGATGTTCCAGATCCAGATTTATTGATTCATTGTTTTGAGTCTGATTTTCAGTGATCCAGATGTATTTATTTATTGATTTAGATATGTATTACTTTGACATAGATGTTCAGTTCAACACGTCTAATAAAGTCAAAAAATAAATATATTTCCAATTTTTTTTTTATTTTGATTGTCTGTTACCTGTTAAAACTATTGTTATTATGCCAGCCTTTAAAAATCCGCCAAAATCAGTCAACCGCTAATGAACACTATCTTATTACACTTACTGTCTACGGCGCAGAAGCTTTTGGAACTCCTTCAAGTCTTTCTCCAGTGTAGGAAACTCATACAAGTCTTCTAAAACACACCTGTACAAAGTCTAACATAGACAGAGAGAAATAATAAGAAAGGTAAGTGACATTGCATCTACAACCTCATAGTAGCACCGTCGGACGGATGGTAAAATATTTAGAAACAGCTGAATACCTCAGCCTTTTGTCATTGACTATTGTGAGATGTCTTCTGCTTCCCTCTCTACAGCTGTTTGTGTCTGTGTGTGCTTATGTGTGCGTGAATGGCAGGGCACTAGTAAGTAGCATAAATGCTGAGGAGTCAGGAACACTGCTAACTTACTAAAGGAGACACGTGCACGCTCAAACACACATTTACACACACCTGCTTATCGCTGTCATTGACCCACCATAGCCCCTTTTCCAATTCCCCTCTCATTCCTCTGTTACTAGGCAACTATCACCTGGGTTACACACTACGTATGAGATTATACCCATGCCAACCCTCGCATTTGGTTTCCATGGAAACTCAGCACTGAGCGATGGAGCTGTCAGGTTACAGAGGGACAAGTGATTGCTGTGTTCTTGTTGCCAGTGAGCGTGTGGATGTGTACACGTGTGATCCTGTTATGTATGTGTGTGTTTGTCTTTCGGTCTCATGGTTGTCACAAACAGTATAATCCAATTAAGCTGTCCGTGTGAAAATATAGCAGGAACACACAGTGGACACCAGCAGCACGTGTGGTAAGAAATGCGACAATTCTGTGACACTAAGAATCTGTATGTGTGCATTTTAATCCTAGATATTCAGTAAAGTCAATAAGAAGTACAGTTTTCATTCTTTATTTATTTTATTTTTTTGCTTTTTTAAGGTTTTACGGCTTTTTCTTTTTTGTGAAAAAGATGAAATAAAAACACCTACAAGGTCAGTTCCCCTGTAGGTGAAAGCTGAAACCCGGCTCAGGTGGGGATTTAGCTGACAAGAATCTCAAGGAAGACACACACACACACACACACACATTTTGCGTTCATTGCCTTTCTCCAAAAACAACTAAAGTGAAGTACTTGATAAGGACAAAACAAGTCAGAGAGACAAATGAAGATAAATGAGATTTGTGATGTTCTTCACTGACACGTGAAAACACACATGCGGATCAAATGTTGAAATAAGAGAGACAGGGGAGTAGGAATAACAAAGACAACAGATGAAGCGATGGAGGCGCAGCTTGACCTGCAGCGTACCTTCATGAAGCTCCTGACGTGCTCCTCGTCTTTGAGGAAATCCTTGTAAAGCCTGCTCCAGTGGGAGACCAGCTGCAGCACCTTACGCTTCCTGAAGAGGGCGTCCTTGCCCTCTTCCTGGCCCCTGCAGCGGGCACTGCTATAGGTAGGAGCGGTCAAGGAGAGAACAAGGGAGGTAGGGAGGAACTGTTCAGACTAAAAGGATGTGTGTGTGTTGTTGGATTTTTTTTGTCTTTGTGTGTTTTTTGGCAGTAAGGATATTGTCCCAGCAGTGCCTGACAGAGGTCATGGGTGGACATAAACACCAGGTAGGTCAAGAGGAAGTCATCCAGCAGCATTTCTGAAAGACAGGAAACACATTATGAAGCTCTCACTAGGCCTTTGCTTGCCAAGTAGGCTAAGTGGAGGTTTTGTCTCTTTTGCAATGTGGCAAGTCAAGTCTTTCAGCTACTTTACTTCTAATTTCCTCTGTCTTCACTGTGTACTAATTAATGATGTTCTCTTTATATCAGCCACATGTTTGTAAAAAATATGCAATACTAGAAAATCACTTAGAGAACACAGACCTCTGCCAAGCAGAGGGCGGAGGTCTGCGCTCTCCGATTGCTTTTCTAGTTAAATATTAGTTAATGCCTACTTATCATACAAATATTTGTGATTTAATTGTCTTTTTCAGTTCAGTTTATGCCACTAGTATAGTATAAGCCTGACAATAGTTTATTTAGACACATACAGTACACCTAATGAAGAAGAGGAGCCCTTTTGAGCCCTGGAACATATAAATAAAAACATTATTTCTGCTTGTCTTTTAGGCTCTGGAAACAAAAACTGCACAGGCACGTGCTTCTCTGCTTCTCTGGACCCGGATAAGTGGAAGAAGACAGATGGATGGATGGAGATTTGACATACATAACTAAAATATACAAAGTCTATTACTGAAATATACAAAGAAAAAACTGTCAATGACGCGTACCAATAGAAGTGGAGCGCCTCGAGATAAAGGGAGTACGGTAAGACGGCGTCATTAAAAGAGCGACGGTCAAATCTCAAAAATGTCTATTTTCTATTCATTTCAAGTGTCACCTTCCTGTTTTTATACAGACGAATGTAGTCGCTTATCACGATTATGCAAAAATAATTGAGAAAAAATTGGAAGAATGCAATTATGTAATAATTGTGACGGGCCTAAATGTGATAGAATGGTACACATGCTTACAGTATTCTGTATCGGTTTGATCCATTTGTTTATTAAAGCACTGAATTAAATGAAATATTTAAAGCCAAGACTCGAATAATCAAATAAACCGGATTATTTCTGCATTGTCATTTGACATTTAGCATCTTTGGAAAGTATAAGTGTAGGGCACGAGTTTGGTTTAACTGACCCAACAGTCTGACTGGGGTTAAAGGAGTCAGGACAAACATTCACATCACTAAAAAGGATCTAATTATTTCATATACTTGGCTCATATTTTTAACTTTTCAACACAAACTAAAGAAATGCCTCAGTGTACATCAGCTAGTGTGGAAATGAGACAGCACAACTGCGTCCCTGTGTGTGAGCCTCAGCAGGTGTTCAATGGGTAAGAACTGAGTATAAACAGCCCTTGTGGCAGATGGGTAATGAGCCATTGTTGGTGATGTGAGGGAGCTGCGGTGTGTGTGAGTGTGTGTGGTGTCAAAGTCGTTCCCTGGGAAAATGTGTGACCCAAATATGGTTCTGTCGGGCAGAGAGCAAAGAAATCAATTATAGAAGACTAAGCAGAGGCCGCCACATTAATATTTGATTAACTGTCTCCTCTTTAGAAATAAAAACACAACTTTTCTCGAGAAATATTTTTAGTCAGGTCTGACTGAGCTTATCACTTTTTCAAAACCCTACTGACTTAGCTTCCTGTCATTTTCCATAATTTCGTTTTGGGCCATTTTTTTCTCCTGCCTGTGGATCTGGTGTTCCTTCTATCAGTCTTTTTGCTTCTTGACTTTTTGCCTTCTACTTCCATCTCTCACTCTCTCCATCCCAAACTATCCTTGTCTGCCCCCCCTGCCGTACACCCCTATTATTCATTTTCTCTTTCTAGGCGGTTCCATTTCTCCCCACGACTACTCTCCTCCTACACTCACCCTCTCTCAGCTCTCTGTGATGATAAATATCCATTTTCATCTTCAACATATGCCCTCCGCGTTTGCCCGCTGGCACGCACAATGTCAAACACATACACTCACACAGCACCCTGATGAATAACTCATTCAGTTCTGACCTTGGGGACTTTATCTCTTGTGAGAGAGAAAGGGAGGGAAAAAAAAGAGAGAAAATGTGTGTGTGCTCAACTAATCGCAGTAATCTGGTGCTGTGTTTTATGTTGGGTGTGTGTGTTTTTATGTGTTGGTGGGGAGGGGTGGTTGGGGTAATCGCTCTCTCACTCTGGAAGCGTGTTTGAGCCTGTTCAACATGCTGCACAGCTAAGCCCACTAAAACGCCAACACTGATGCTCAGCACCACCCCAGAGGGCCTGCACACAATCAAACACACATTCACCAACTCGTGCACACACAGACTAAATGAGACACACAAACACAGAGACACCCAAACATGAACATACACTCTTGATCTGCATCTTTGATTCTGCCTCTCTCTCTGCTCCATCTAACAAAAATCAAACACCTTAAAAAAAGTGATTTTCTCCTTTAAATGAATACATAACAGGGAGTCTTTCTCCACAAAGACCATCTCAGTTCTCTCTCTCTCTCTCTCTCTCTCTCCCTCCCTACATTCATCTCTTCCTCTTTCTTCCGTTTGCTTCCTGCAATTCAGTGAGATGGCTCCCTGTGGACTGCTGGGAACTGGTGGTGCTGAGGAGTTGATGCATAAAGGCTCCTTGTCTTAAAACGGTGCATACAGGCAAGAGTAGAGGTTTCATAAACTAAGAGCCTGACTTAAGCCAAGTTACATGCACAAACACTTTTACTGAGTGTGGATTAAGAATCAACAGAAATTCTGATGATCAGTTTAGCCATTTATTGCTTTTCTCACCACATTTACTTGGGACATGGGAAACACTACTTTTAATGCAATCTATGTCTGCAATAAATGAAAAATTGATTAACGACACATTAACAGGATAATTCAAAAACAGTTTGATTGATTTGATTGAAACAGGTTGTTGGTGCTGTTAAAGAAGTATGGTTGACCTAAGGATTGTAAAACAGATACACAACTCTTAACAGCCCACTGAAATTGTTTGCAGCAGAAATGCCGGCAGCACCTTGAGGGAATCGTTTCACATACTCATTAGAGCATTTAACCTCTTGAATGTTCCTCATATTTACAGGCAGTGACATGGTTGAATGAATGCACACACACACGCACCTGGATGTGATGTGGGGGCTGAGTCATACAGTTTCAGACACACAAAGACAACATAATCGAGACGTGCATTCCTGCTGGGCTTGAACCTACTTTGTAAAAGCTGAAAAGAGATAGCGAGGTCCTGCTTGGGCCATGTTAGAACTTGTTGTTTAACATTGAACATGAAATTCCTTGTGAAGAATGGGATGAGTGGTGCTTAGTTTGGTCAACGTGCAAAAAACAACTCACACTCCTTCTGTATCTGTTGGTTTTTGTTTCTCTTTGTAAATCCACATCTTATATATGGATGCCTTCTCACAGATATGTCTGAATGTGCATTGCATATGTGTGTCCTTATTCAAACTTACCGCTCTCCCTGTTCTCTGGCGCACCTCTGTGGTCATCCAGCCGCAGGTCACTAAGCAGATGCTCCAAGATCTTAAGCGGTGTTCCCGACACCACCACATACCTGTGGGACGAAGAGTCACAACAGTCTTTCTCACTGGAGCACAAGCACCAAGTACGATCACTTCTGTCCCTGCGTTTACCCTCCCACACTCCTTTCCTCTCCTCTTCCTTATCGTTATCCACATCATCGTCATCGATGTAGTGAAAATAGGGAACATCGAATGTATGGATTTCTGAACTGCTACAGTCTTCACCGTGATTGCTAAAATCATCATTGTCCTCGTCATCCTCATCATCTATGTCCTCCTCTGCCTCAGCAAGTGTAGCTAGCTCGGTGGTCATCTTCATATCTAA
>JAPQRN010000003.1:6227410-6240828 GCA_037367275.1 Coranthus polyacanthus | reverse complement strand
GAGAAGAGAAGAGAAGAGAAGAGAAGAGAAGAGAAGAGAAGAGAAGAGAAGAGAAGAGAAGAGAAGAGAAGGAGTGACTGCTATAAAGAGAGACCACATGCTGACACGCTTATCTGTGTGATGACTTCAAAGTGTGTATACAGAGAGAGAGAGAGAGCAGGAGAGAGCGAGGTCATTATCTGCAAGAAATGGATTACTCTCAGATTAGATTGCTGAGCACAGTGAAGAGCTGTAGCACAGTATGCTTGGCAAGCCCCCTCTCTCACACACACACGCACATTCACATTCACACTCACACTAAGCTCCTGTCGACTCCTCGACAGATCTGTCATACAAGGAAGTCAAAATGGAGACATGAAAGCGGCTGTGACTCAATGGACACACATATACACAGACGCACACATATAAAACTGCCACAAAACCCATCTGTCAGCTTAAGGCTACCTGCTGCAGCACATGACCTTTGGTTTACTGACTCATATCAAGAGGAATATTTTAGGATTATGACAGATTAATGGCCGTTAAGTGTGCTTTTTACTACTTCTCTTCTTCCGAAACACTTTCCTTTAAAACAAATGTGTCTTAAAATTGAAATCTTCCACATTACACTCATGTTCGACCATTATGTGCATTCATTCATTGTATCTGGCTTCCTTCATGCTTCTCACAGTGGTCTAGAGCTTCTCCCAGCCGATAGCGGACAAGAAAAGGAGTACACCCTGAACAGGTCACGGTTCTACCACACGGATGATACAAAGGCTTTGTTCAGAACAGGGGTACCTTAGCTGGTATATGTCAGCTTGTAAATGTTTTCAACTGTCTGGCAGATAAAAATATAGACAGCCAAAATGTCTGTGACATATGGATAAGTTACATCTGCAGACCAGCCTGTGTAAGGAATAAAGTTACTAAGCAAATGCCAGCAGTTAACTTAAAGAGTTAATGTTGGTCAATAAGCTCCGATCACTCATATTTCTTTCTTTTGTTTAGAGCTGCACAATTAATCACCATCTGTTCTATATAATTAATCATTCATAATTAATAATTATATAATGGCAAAATGCCACATTTTAAAAAGGTCCAGTGTGTGTATGGTGATATTTTCTGTAAAAAGGGCAAAATGAAAGCACTTATCTTATGAATAGACCTTTCAAAATGATCAATAATCTGTACATTTTCCTTGATAACCAAGCAAAGAGACTCAAATCACAACTGCAGACTGCAATGCCGTCCACAATAATCGCACGAACCAGACACACTTTCTGTACCGTGTTTAGCTCATTTGTGACTTATATCTGATCTTTTCAATTCTGATCTGGGCCACTTCCATATGTGGTCCTGTATCAGATACAGGCCTGGATTTTTTGCAATGTGACCTCAGTCTGAAAAGTCACATTGGAATTCGTGCAACTTTTATGTCAAATCTAGGTCAACATTCATCACAATTATACGCTGGCAGAAGTCACTTGGTGAAAAAACTATGGATCAACTTATAAATTAAACTGTAAACACTGACTTCAGGGGCCTCCATGCTTACTTCGGTACGACAGCATGCTGGTTGTGACGTCTTGTTTATTGTACTTTTGTGCATGTGGGTCAGTTCAGGACCTTGTGGAATCTGATATTGGCCACATTTGAAAAAATAACACGGAGGTTCAAATAAAAAAAATCTGATCTGAGCAATAAATTAGAGTGTAGCACTAAGGCTGGCAGTGTGAACGTAACCATGGAGAGACAACACACACACACTGAACTGTCAGAGACAACAAGGGTGCCCAGAGGAAATCCAGGCCAAGCACAGAGAGAACATGCAAACTACACACTTACAGGCAGTCCTTCCTTTTGCTTTTAGGTGACAGTGCCAACCACTGCACCTCGCTGCCGCCCACGCTCACATGAGGCTCATTTAATCAATTATCATATGCATACATCAAATTGGTCATTTACCCAATTTGTGAATTTCTTTTGCACATTGCTGAAACATAACAGGAATGTACTGAATCCCTAAAATGTTTGTTGGTCTAATCCACTGGTATTCATGTCTTTTGCATATTTTTTTTCTCAACGTCTGCAGGTTTAATCGGAAACTTGTTAATTCTGTGCACAGAACACTGCATGCTTACTTTACTGAGTACTTGAATTCCAAAAGTAAACTATGCATTTACGTTGTTACTGAGATATTTCTCCCTCTGTTACTCTTTTAAGTGCAAGTACGAATTAGCGTGTGTGTGTGTGTGTGTGTGTGTGTGTGTGTGTGTGTGTGTGTGTGTGTGTGCAAGTGTAATATGCCTTTCTCTCTCCACCCTTAACTTGCCCTTTCATCTTTCCTATCTCAATATATAATGCCGTTATGGATGTGAAATATTGCTGGCAGACATAAAAACACATCACAAGCCCGGGATTTGCTGCATTCATAATGCAGAAATTAGATCATCTCCTTGGGAATATCATCAACTTAGCTCTAAGATAGTAGTTGTGAGAGTGTGGTAGATTTCATAATCGCATTTCAAAGTGAATGAATGAATGATGCTTTCAGTACCACAAGGCACATTAATCTACACAATTTATGGCTTGAAGAAGTACCTAGTACGTCTGGGTCTGTGTTAAAGTTTTAATCCAGGAGAAAGTTTGTGCATATAGTAAGTATGATAGTAAGTATGATATCATACTAGTAAGTATGATATCAAAGTGAGCTGTAGTTGTTTTTCTTTGGAGGAGAAAGGAATAAAACTAGCCAAGCTTTTCCTTTTGTAAACCCAGCATATAGAGCTTGGCTCCTCTACAGAGGACTTTAGCGAGGGAAAGTTGAAAACTAGGTAAAGTAAACAAATCTCTCTGTTCTGTCAAATCATAGCCAATAAAGCACTAATAATTGAATACCAGTCACAGCCATGCAAGTCACAGCAAATAATAATGTGAAACAGGATTCTCCAAGGTGAGGCAGCTCCAGGCTGGAACCAAAGACGACAGATGGCCCAGTGCAATACAACAGTTTCAATTCGGCTCATAAGCTATCAGCAAACATCAAAGAAGCACATGACGTAATTCAAAAAATTGCTTATGTTGAAATGTTTTGCAGTGCTACACCAAAATTCAGAAGAAAAACCATACACAAGATGCTCAATCGTCAGCAAAAAAGTGTTTTAAATGTTGCAGTGTTGCAAAATCAGATCATGTCACGATTTACAGTTAAGCATGTTTCAGTTTAAATGCAGCTGTACTGCAGTACAGAAACAACTCTTAACTTCTTTTTGTAATAAATTACACATGCACATAATTGTGTCTCTTTGTATGCCAGGTGAAGCATAGCCAACTGCGTGTGTCTATAAAGAACCAGTCTGCACAGAACAGTCATACCTTTACACTACTTACCCACGCCTCATCACACTCACCCACTCTTGTGCACCAAAACATGAGACTTAAAAGGAAGAATTTCCATATTTTCCCTTATCTGCTCAGTCTACCCTTTTTCCATGACTTCAGCTCAAAAACAGATTATACGATGTATGCTACAGTTAGAAACTGACACACAGTGAGCTATTTTAAGTGTGATCTACCTTCTGCAGGAATATTGTATTCACATAAACACGTTTGTGTTATTCAATAATAGGTCAATCCATTCATTCATCTATTCTTTATGATGATATTATAATTAATCTATGGACCCACTATCATATCCCTTTCTAAAATTTACTTCAGGGCTGCCTCTTATGTATTTGTTTCCAAACGAAATGTTTTTAAACAGGTACAACGGCCCCCAAGTGTAGACAATTTAAACATTGATTACAGCACAAGCATGTAACATGATACAAACTACTCTTCTCCTTGATCCAAAATGGATTTATGCTACAAATGTTGCATGTTTTAGCACATTTGGCCCCAGTGGGACTAACGTCA
The DNA here is from genome assembly GCA_037367275.1 of Coranthus polyacanthus. Taxonomy (NCBI): domain Eukaryota; kingdom Metazoa; phylum Chordata; class Actinopteri; order Kurtiformes; family Apogonidae; genus Coranthus; species Coranthus polyacanthus. The sequence continues at coordinate 6,236,931 of JAPQRN010000003.1, read as the reverse complement.
TGGCACTCTGTCTCTGCATCCCACGGAGGGAATCGGGGACACGATTTTTCCTATCTTTCACTGACGATGAAGATGAGCAAAGTTGACACTGCGAGCAGCTATCAGGTGTGTTCGTTCCACACCAGAGCACACAGTCTCACACATTTACTATTCAAGTGACCAATCATCATGACAAAGAAACAGAGTACCCATGAGATGTTTCTCAGACGGTTGATTTACAAATGTGCCCCATTAGGATTGGGGTTATTACAATAAAAAGAGAGATTAGATTATTTACAAATGGCTGATTTCTCAAGTAGGCTATTTGTCCTTGCTGAAAACATTTAATAAAGAAACAACACTGACATTTTGTGATTGTGAAACATTTCACTTATGAGTTTTGGACTGTTGATACAAAACAAGCTGATGTACTGAAGCCGTAAAAAAAAACTTAAAAACTAACGAATTTTCTCTCTATTTTTTGACATTTAATAGACTAAACTAACAAAAAAAAACCCTAGATTAATCAATAAATTCAGTGTAGCCCAACAGACATACGAAGATCTGTGTTTATCAATGTAGGTGTGTGTATTTTTGTGTGTAAGTAGTGTATGTGTGTAGATATGTGTTAGAGGGGTAGTGTTGCCTTGACTACCGTAATGTGAAGGTATGGTGTCCAACAGCAATTCTGGTTATCATGGATGTATCACAGACACACGCGCACGCACGCACAGACACACACACAGTGCCTCTGCGACAGTAATGCCTATAACAAAATGAAAACACCTGAGTCGTGACGGGGTTATGAAACAGCCTCATCACCAAAGCGGTGTCGGGAAAACTGATGGATGAAAAGATTAAACCTTCAGCCGTTGCTAATGTTCATCAAACACGGAAGGACGGACAGTCACTCAGCGGTCGGCTTAAAATACTCACGCTCTTCTTTCGCAGGTGCAGTCCGTGCTTGAGTAGCCCCGGCAGATCCCGGATTTTATGCTTGAGCTGAGCTTGGTCCCGTGCGCTCCTGTTCCACCGCAAGCCCGCGAGCAAGCCGTCCTCCGCGGGCTCAGAGTCCTCCATGGTTCTTCTCCTTCTCCTCCCGTCTGTCCTCAAGTTGCCGCCGCCTTCGAGTCCCTCCGCTCCGGTGTCTACTGTATCCTCACAAGGCGCACCGCCGCCCGCGCCCGTTCGCCATTACCCCCCGCCTCGCGCTCACACTCAGCGACCTGCATCTGCAACCAAACCGCGCGCAGCGTTAACGACCTACTGAAATGTATTCCGCAGCACGCGACGCTGCTGCTCCACCCAATGGCTCGCGCGTCCCACTCTGTACTATGGGGTTGATGTGTGGATGTGTGCGCGGGTCACAGGTGCATAGAAACGTTGCATCACTTCCACCTTTCATTCTCTAACCAGTGTGACAAAAGAAAAACGCGAGGTACGTTTAAAAACATCGCTTTTTTTTTTTTTGGCCGTGACGGCAGTGGTGTAACTTTGACATAGTGTCGTTTTACTGTTTTGATCGCATAAAAGTAGGCGACGGTAGACTACTAAGGATATTTGTCGCGTTTGGAGGAAGGGAGAAAAGGACCCACAAGCAAAAGCACCCGGTGTGGCTACGTCACCACATTACCTGGCTCAAATTTCCATAGGTAAACAAAGAGCAGACACAGAGAGGTGGGTGGGGGTAGGTGGGTGCTAGGCTACATGCAGAGGTTTCTCAGGCCTAGAGATGTAGCCTATTTTGTCCTGACTTTCCTGTCTAACCTGAGGCAAATAGAAAGGTCTCAATCCTGAATGGCCCCGGGGTATCAAAGGTGAGACTGTGTTTCTTTTCCCCCCCTTTGGCTTTCCGTTTTCTTTCTCCTTAATGGCAAAAAAAAAAAAAAAAATCAGAGTTTTGAAAAACTCCTTTCTCTTCCTTTGTTAGAGTTATGTTTGCATAACACTTTGGTATGTAGGCTACAGTCGTGGTTGGAAGTTTACATACACCTTGACTAAATGCATTTTAGTGATGAGAAACCTCAGAATAAAAATGACATTCTCGGAGGGTTAAAAGTTTACATACACCAAGTTCACTGTCATTAAACAGCCCGAAAGCTTTTGTAAATTGATGACTTTAGAAAGATCGATCGACAAAGGCAACAGTGGCCGGAAATACTGTTGTACATACATATATGCTTGCGATCCGCCCTTCGATAAGTGATTGGCTCCCAAATAATTGGGTCTAACCCTCAGCTGTGTGTTAACTCTGTCTTTCTGAATTACAATTGTATTCCTCAAACGCTCAGATGACGGGCCTGTTGCCGAAAAGTGAAATCATACTTTCTGTGTGATGTGACCCGAATAAATAAGTGAAATCTGCATTGTGTTGCCCTTTTACTTTTTTTTTTTTAGAAAGATGGACTAATTGTGTTTATTGGGAGTCAATACCATGGGCCTCCCTTCAGTCCCAGTGTCCTATTTGCTTGCCATCATGGGAAAATCTAAATAAACAAGAGGTGGATTTTCAAACGTCCTTCTCAAGCTTTCTCCTTGTAAGACATTTCCAAATGTTTGAGGGAACCACATTCATCTGTACAAACTGCACAGACATCGAAACACCGCAGGACCACACAGCCATCGACTCGGGAACTCAGGAAGTAGGCGTGGATTGACTCTCAGAGATCAACATATTTTGGTGCAACAGGTTCAAAAAGCATCTCAGGGCAACAGCATTTGAATTGGTAAAGCTGTCGGAGGTAACTGGTCCAAAAATATCTACAGAGTTCTGTATCTTCAGAACCTGAAAGGAAGCCGCTACTCTGAAAGCAGCATCAAAAAGCACAACTTACCGTTGCAAATGAGCACTGTGACACTGTGAAGATCTTATCTTTTGGAGGAATGTCCTCTGGTCAAATGAGACAAGAAGAACAGTGTCCATAATGATCAACATTATAAATGGAGGAAGAAGGGGGGGGGCTTGTAACCCAAAGAGCACTATCCCAATGGAGCTTTGAGAAGGACAATGATCCTAAACATACCTCCGAAATGTTGACAGCATGGCTTAAGGCCTTAACTGGCCCTCACAAAGCACTGACCACAATCAAATAGAAAATGTGTGGGCTGTACTGAAAAAAGGCAGGCTGGTGACCCCACAAATCTGACTCAGCCGCAACAAGTTCTGCAAGAGGAATGGGCCAAAATTCACAAAGAGCGTTGCGCAAAGCTTGTGGAAGGCGTTTAATTCAAGTTACACAATTTAAAGGCAATGCCACCAAATAGTAACGAAGTGAATGGAAACTTTTGACCCTCTGAGAATGTGTTAGAATAAATAACAGCTGAAATAAAAACTAAAAGAGGGAATATTGTATTGAAATGAACTCGGAAATGTGAAAATTGTGAGTTCAAATGCATTAAGCCGAGGTGTAAGTAAACTCGTATCAGTGTATAACAACTAATAGAAGAATCCTCCATTACTTTGTTTGTCCAGTAGAGAGCAGTGACAGGTTTATTTTTTAACGTTTGGTACTTTTTTTAAATATATATCTAAATAAAGGGTATTTACAGAATGCCAAAATAAACTTCTGGATGAAAAACAGTTGCTGTTCACCGCACATTTGATCTGTTGGTTCTCTTGTTCCAAAGTCAGACAAAGATACTAGTCAGAACTGACATGTTTCGTTGGTTAACTTGTAACATGACTCAAAACTGCAGAGTTATACTAACAGTTACATTAGTTTATGTTATGTCTCTATTATTTTACATTTTCACACAAAATAACAAGTAATCGTGTGTCATACAAAACAACACAAGGGTTAGGGTTAACTTGGAGAAGTGTGTGTGTTTTTTAATCATGTAACTTCACGAGAACTTTGCTGTTGTCATGTGATATAATGTATCCACATGTTTTTGTGTAGCCTATGTCCAGCTTTTTTAATCTTATTTATTACTCCAAGGTACGTCAAGGACAAATTTCCATCACATTTTGATGAAAAATACTGTAAAAGTTCTCCTATTCTTATTTGTGTAAATTTAATTTCAGTCTGCATTATAACGACAAGGATTACATTCTATTGCCACCTTTTACATGCAGTACACAAATCAGAACCACACATTTGCCTGCTGTAATGTCTTTTAGCTTTAAACCTGCACTGAAGGAATTGTGGGACAGGAAGAAATACATGGCTTCAAAAAGAACTCAGCTTTCTTAGAGTGCGTGTGTGAAACTGCATCAGATTTGATTAGAGGTTTCAAAAGCATATATATATATATATATATATATGTATATGAAAGGGAATTTTTTAATTCAAAAAGGATCTGAGGTTGATTCAAGTGACATAAAGGCGAGCAGAGTTCAGCTCGAGTGCAGTGGGTTCAGTTGTGTAACTCAGATGTCGAATCCGCCTCCCTGATAGGACGTGTAATCTGGGATAATTGGCCCCTTTCTGGGACTGAGATTACACCGACACCATCGCTGTCAGAGGTAATGGGCCGGCATACGTACTGTTTGGCAGCCGAACAACACGTGGGGAAAAAAAACATTTTATGTTTGATTTGATCAAACTCTGCCTCCCGCTGTAACTTTTTATTAATTTATTCATTAAAATAAAGTCACAAAACTGACTCGAAGGAAAGAACCAACGCTATGTTGTATGAAACTCACAATTGCACCTTCCAGTATCATCATTGCTCCATACACTTGAGTTGTAAGTGTCATCTTTATGATACTGCACTGACAAAACTTTGTCAAGGATTAAATGCATCATTGACTTAATGAACTAGACTAAACATCGTTTTAACAAATATTAAGTCCAAGTAAATATATTTAAATCATTAATTGATGCAATTTTAAACATAATGATATAATATCGAGTAGATTTTAATAATGAAAGCGTGAAGTAATGGATTTATTTGACTCATTTTTAAGTCATTGTTGCTGCTTTTTTCAAATATTTGTCAAGTGAATGCAGTTTAATGATACTTTGATGATTACAAAATTGTTGTTTATGTAAATAAAAGTTAGCACATAGTTACTATGCATTGTGTTCATTTGTTATGAGTCTTTCAAACAGTGCTGAGTGGAGTGGAAATAAATAAACCATGGCAACAATGTGGCACAATACTGAGTAGATTAAAAGTTCGTGTGAAATGATTCAAACGTAAAATGATTTCAGTAAATAATTTGGGAGATCTAAAATCTAAATAAATTGTTGTGAAATATTCAGTAAATGTAACTGTGTTTTGGATAAATATTTAACATATTAATTATTTAACAATGGACCTTTCTTGTAAAATGTATTTGGTTATATTAAATATTGAAGCTGAATGGAGTAAATCTGATTAATTCTTACAAATACATTTTAGTTCATATTTTACAACTTTACTCAAAAATATGACGTGTCACTTTGTTGTCATATTTTTTTTAAAGTAACCAATAGGACATTAAACACTGATGTGAAAGTCCAGGCATGACCAGAGTAAAGATGCAAGAAGTCAGTTCAAGTCTGCCTGTGGTCACTTTGGATGTGTCATTAAACACAATACAGCTGTCGTCACATATGTCAGCATCTTGTGTTCTTGCGTGTTGTGGATTAGCTGCTGCGATCATACAGTTAGAAGCAACAGAAAGCTGCCTTTGGCAACATTGATGGGAACAGAACCAATCAGTGTCTTGTCACGGACGAGGCTGATGTAATCTTGTCACATTTTTTTGAAATCTACTGTGTTTGTAAAATCCAAAATGTATAATTGTGAGCAAACAGGCCTTTCTCACCAAGGCTGGTGAATGAGAGCTCTGTGAAGAGCTTGACATGCTGCATTTGTTGGGAAAAAAAAAAAAAACATACAGTGAAAAAAATGCAAATCAGAAATTCACTGTGTGGAAATTCCAAAAGATGCTTTTTTGAAAGGGATGTTTCCAGCTCTTCGTGTCTCTGGCCTGCTCAAGTGAAAAGTTCATCTCCGGTCTCACGGCTACTATAATCTGCCACAGATTAGCTAAAGAAGAGCTGAAAACAATTACTACTGAGACGCCACAGCCATCAGATGTTTTTCAGATCATTGTGTAGATAGCTGCCGTCTGAGATTTGGTAGTCAGGAAAAAGCTGCAAAACTGAAGTCGGCTGTGAGGCAGATGTATTACACTAGAAGGGAATACAATGTGAAGAGTTTCCTTCCTGGAAAGTGGCATCATAAGTGTCAGTGGTTGAATAAGTCTTCAGACCCTTTACTTCAGTAAACGTACTAGTACCACAATGTGTAAATACTGCACTTCAGGTAAAAGTTCTGCATTCAGTGTTAATTTTTTTTGGGACAGGAGTATGGGATGATATCAGTCAGTTAATCAGTTATCAGCTTTTTCCTGTTCCAAACTATCCTTGTTATATCAACCTTTAAAAACCCACTATCGTTCCACCTCTAATATATGTTTATGGATTCATTTTACTTCTGCAATCATGTATATGTTGCATTTTTCCAGCTGTAAATGTTTAAGGTTGAGCTCATTTGAACCACTTTATATACTATAGCTGTAAGTGCCTCTAGTGCCTCAAACTTATACTTATTAATAAAATAAATGAACATATTTAGTTACGTTCCTCTAAGCACTCGGCTCACACTCGTAAAGTAGGAGTATGAAAATCACCATTCTTTCTCCACATTCTTTTTCTTTAGAGATTTGAATCTGATTTCCATGGGACATAGCAGTGAGGAGTTAGCTTGCAGCACTTGACTTAGTAACTTTAATAGCTCCACATTTAATCTGAAAAAAGCAGCCTCTTTTGTATTTAGAATCAGAGCCGCCTGGAAGTGAAAGAGGGAAATAAGGAAAGCACTCCGAATTGCTGAAGAAGCAAAAGAAGAGAAGGGGACTTTGGGGCTTTTCTTGTGCCGAGTCTGGAGGATGATGAAATATGCTGCTCTGCGGTCCCTGGGGGGACCCCTTAGACCAGTCAAACACACACACACACACACACACACACAGTCGCATACATATGCACACACAGCAAAATCAAATAAACTTGACTGTACAGCATTTGAATGAACGAGCCCCTGCACAGTGTGGAATATACTGTACTGTACACCAGGTTTACATGATGAAGTACGGGAGGAAAAATGAGTTATGGGGGGAGGGGAAGTGGAGAGAAGAAGGGGGAAAGAATAAGTAAGAGGAACAAGAGGGCCCAAGCAGGGAGAGAGAGATAGTAAACCAATTACCATAGAACTGGGGAAAGCCTTTCATCACAAAACTGTCACCACGCACACAAATATACGCAGGGCCATCGTTCCTTATTCTCCCTCTCTCCTGCATACAAATATGGTATCCACGCACACATGGTCAGACGTCTCCCTTTATCACTCACTCGCACACATATTCAGAGCTCTCTTCAAACAAATGCACTGTTGATTAAATATTGAAGAGTGCCTGTGGCAAACTGAGTGGAGATACAGTACAATTCTTCTGGTCTTTTATTGAACTGGAGTACAGGGAAGAAGGAGGAGAAGAAGAAGAAGAAGAAGAAGGAGCAAAGGGAGGGAAAAGAGAGGAATAGGCAGGAACAGAGTGAGGAAAAAGAGGAGAGGATGTGGGGGAGTGAAAAGAGTGAAGGATGAGGAGGGGGGGGGCGCAGTGATGAAAAGGAGATGATGGAGCAGAATCAAAAGGGAAAGAAAACTGAGGAGAGCACCGCCATACTACAGTCGACCAGAGGGCTTTAAGGAAAACCTTTGTATATGTAATATTAAGTCATAACATGAGCATTTAGGTCCAAAAAAATGCAATTTCAGAAATGGAAATATAATATGAGGTTCTATGCTTCTATATACTGTATTACAAATCATACTAGCAAGTAAATTATGGAAGTCCAAACATACATTTTCATGCTCACAAAAACCCTCAGGCAATTTCTGTTCAATGTCAGGGTCATATATTATTGCTGCGGTGCGTGGGCTAAGAACTGAGCAGTACTTTCCATACTGTTGCCTGAGGTTGTCACCCATTCGAATGGGTGACAGGAGGAAACGTTATCGTCGTAGCTGCTGTACGAGACCGCCATCTAGCAGCAGCCCCGTTGAACTGCAGCCGCCATTCCAAGCTCTTCAGTCGGTATTGTTTTATGCACGTAGCTTGAATACTCCTTTTAAAGGCATTGAAAAGTTCATTGTGTTTACGTTGAGACACTCCCAGTCCTGTGGGAATTCTTTCTGTAAGACACTTATTCAATCTTCCATTTCGATTTTTGACCGGATACATTATGCAGCTGTGCCCCGCACAGACCCAAGAAGCTGTCAAAGGCCTTCTCTGCATCTAGTGAGGAGGCCATGACAGGGTCTGGAGTATCCATACCTTCCTACATTAAGTGTCGGAGCCTTAATAAAACCTACTTGATCTGTGTGTTCTCCAGTCACTATTATGGTGAGTATCATGCCATCTAGATTTCCTATTGCTATAGGTCGATATATCATCAGGAAATCTTCTCTGTTTTTGTGGATTATTTTATTGTCTCGTACTTGCAGGTGGTAAGCCCTTCCCCTTTGCTTAGGCGAAAGTATATGTTATGTTTTTTTCCTTTCCTCCTCCATCCTTTACGTAACCATCATCTCCAGGGGCCCGGCCTGATCTAAGGCCTTTTATTGCATCTTTTTGATGGCTTTATCCAGTAAGATGAGGAAATTCATGGCATCTCTAAAGTGAAAGAAAATGCACATCCTCCCCCTATGATGTATATAGTTCTTGTTTAAAGTCCTGAAATACTTTGTTGATCACAACACTGTCTATTCGGTCTTTATTTTTAGTGTTCTCAGAAGTTATTCTGAGAAGAGGATACATCTAACATGATCCAATAAAAAGTATCATCTAATAGTTCTGGAGAATTTTTAATATAATTAATATGTATAAAGTGAAAGGTATTTTCAGGTTTCATGACATAACATTTTAGTTAATAAAAGAGGTTTTAAATCACTTATTTAGCTTAGTTTCCTATTTGATAAAGGAAAGTCCATCAGTCCTTCATAGGCCCCAAAAACATTGTTCCTTACAACATACTTGTAAGGAACATCCTCTTTATGTAGAGGGTTGCTCAGAATTGTATCCAACCGAGTATCCAACTCTTTTAAAACTCTTGCTAAATTTCAGACAGTTTTCAGATAACAGGATTCTTGCGTCAGTGTGATGTGAAGTCCATGGCTTTATATGACTATGTCAGTTTCACTGCATTAGCCAAAAACAGACATCCCTGTCATGTTATTTCCCTGAAATGCATTTACAACTGATTTCCATGAAAATGTACATATAAACATATCTTGATGTTTGACCGATTTGTGACATACAAACATATAACGTCAAGACTGAAGATGTTTGTCTGTGTGTGTCCATGGTGTGTATGCTATGTCCCTGTGTGGTGTAATTTTTATCATGTATGTATATATACTGAAATTTTTGCCTGGCTGTTTATTTCTCCCTTTAATATGTGCGCATCACTTTGTAACCATGTGTTGTAAAAAGTGCTATATAAATACTTACATACATATGAACATAATGAATGTAGATATCAATATATATA
>JAPQRN010000003.1:6206933-6219193 GCA_037367275.1 Coranthus polyacanthus | reverse complement strand
TGCTAAATGGAAACGACATGTGGACAATACACATACAAGCATACAGTCTCAATGTAGACGTGGACATACACACAGGGAATGCACAAAGTACAGGTGTGTGGAAAGAATATGAAAGAAAGAATATGAAGGAATTTTTTAAGAAGAGATATTCCTAAGATTTAGTTATTACTTTTGCTATTTTGCAAACAGGTGTGGAAAACTGCCACGTAACCATTTATTTCAGTAGAAATTTACCAACTGGGAAAGAGGAACAAACTTCTGTCACAAAAGTATTTTGTCAAGTGATATGGAGTTTGGCTCTTTACTTCAAGTAAAAGGTGAATTATATTGAAAGAGAATGTACCTGTAATGTGTAGAGTAGTGTAAAGAGTAGTAGAGTAAAACTTAAATGTGCCGGAGGGGCTTACACACAGCTGTCAATAAAAAGTATAACAATAATCCAAACTAAAAAAAACCAAAACATTCTACATGATAATCTAATGTCTTCCCTCGCTGTTGTCAAATCATTGTCACCCAACAACCAGAGAAAGCAGTAATGAGCACGTCCATACATGTGTTTTGTTTTGTATTTAGATATATGACGCGGCAGTGCGCTGGCTCAAGTACGATGTATGTAACAGACAGCCATACATGGTGGAGGTGCTGGGTTGTGTTCGCTTCCCCTTGGTGTCCAAAACCTTCCTGTCCAAGACGGTGCAGGCTGAGCCCCTCATCCAGGACAACCCACAGTGCCTCAAGATGGTCATCAGTGAGTACATGGTCATTTTTCAGCTCTATTAAACAGCACTATACCGAGTGTGTGAAGGTGATACAAGGGACAGGACATTGTTTACTCCGTGTTGAAAAATTGAAGACGAAAAAGAAAAATGAGTGTTTAATTTGATGTTGTAAAATTTTGACAGGACAATATATTTAAAAAAATAAATAAATGTGATCCAAACTCCCCGCAATCCAGACTTTTCTTTATCTATATTAATTTAAATACATATACACCCATACAAAACTGTGATTTGTCCCAGGTGGAATGCGTTACCACCTGTTGTCCCTCGAGGACCGGGAGGACTTGGGAGAAAGCAGTCGGCCACGACGCAAAAAACACGACTACCGCATCGCTCTGTTTGGAGGCTCCCAGCCACAGTCCTGCCGCTACTTCAACCCCAAGGTACTTGTCCACAAGGGCAGTCGAGTCAGTGAAGACCAAGCAGGCATGGTTTTCTATTCTGAAGTCTACTCTAATGTCATTTGGCACTGGTTCAGTTTGATCTTACTTTCAGGACTCCAGCTGGACAGACATCCGCTGCCCCTTTGAGAAGCGCCGGGATGCCACAGCTGTCTTTTGGGACAATGTGGTCTACATCCTGGGTGGCTCGCAGCTCTTCCCCATCAAGCGAATGGACTGCTACAATGTCCTGAAAGACAGTTGGTACTCGAAGCTGGGTCCACCCACGCCTCGCGACAGCCTGGCTGCCTGTGCCGCTCAGGGAAAGATCTACACATCCGGGGGGTCGGAAGTTGGTGAGCACAGGGAAGGAGAGGAGGACTTGTGGCCTGGGACTTGGGGGATTATGTAACTGCAGTGGGGTTCTAGTATGTGATGTAGTTCATTTGTATTATTCCTATGTCTGTGTGTGATTATTTATATAGTGATTATTTTTAATTACAAAAAGTACAAAACAACTACTTCTACAGCATTTATTCATGGTGTGTGTCTGCAGGCAGCTCAGCCCTAGACCTTTTTGAGTGCTACGACACGAGGACAGAGTCATGGCAGGTGAAAAACAGCATGCTGATGGCCCGCTGCAGCCACGGATCAGTGGAGGCCAACGGGCTTATTTATGTCTGTGGAGGAACGGTCGGCAACAATGTCTCCGGCAGGGTCCTCAACAACTGTGAGGTCTACGACCCCAGCACACAACAGTGAGTCACACAAATGTACACTATAGATGACATATGTTTCTGGTTATAGGTGTGTATTTCACTCACTGAGCATATGTATTTCCTTTAGCCTTGTTCAGACCTGAAATTAACATGTCCTGAGTGATTTGTTCACAAGTGGACAGCTCTAATGCCAGGTGTGAATGCACTCAGGACGCATTGAAATCCGATCATTTCTGACGCATTTGGAGGTGGTCTGGGATACTTATGTCCACATTCTTTTAGCAGCGTGAACACGAATGCATCTTGGAATGGACTGAAGGACCGCAGGTGACGTTCTCTGTGTAAGGGGAACTCAGCGCACCAACAATGTCATATTAAAGGTTCAGTGTCAGTGTTGACATTTAGCATTGAAGTTGGAGATTGCAACCAACCAAAACAAATCTGGAACTGAACATCAGATTAATTGTAAAAAGAAGAAGATTCTTGATGTATTATTTTTCCTCAAAGTCAGCAATTCCAGTTGAGAAACCTAATGTTAGCCATCGGCTACTATCTGAGCCAAGTTTTGTTAATACCAATAGTGTGTAGAAAGCCAAATTGATTAATCAGTCTGTCTTTTAAGTTTTGACGAAGGTGTGGGTCGTGCAATAAGGAAAACCTGCTTGTTTCTTAATGCCAACCTCTTCACATTCAAATGTTCCGCCCCCGACAGTCTGTGCAAAGGCACTGTCTTTGCGTCCTTGGCTTAGTGCCACCCAAGATGATTTGGATTAGTCATCTGTTAGAAATAAGTCTTCTTCCCTGTTTCGAAATGAAATTGGGTTCAGCGAGACTTTTCTCCAGCACCGATACAGTGCTTTAATGAAGTGTGAAGGCTCTTATTGTATCTTCTAACAGATCTCGTCCATGTCTGTTTCTGCCTTTAGATGGAGAGAGCTGTGTGGGATGAGAGAGGCCAGGAAGAACCACGGGCTGGTGGTGGTCAACAACAGGATCTATGCTGTCGGAGGGCAGGGGGCACTGGGTAATAATATTTCTAGAACATAAAAATATATCCATACAATTCTGGGTACATGGTGATAGTAAGAATATACTGGTGGTCATTATACTGTTGTTGTCAGAATGGAGAATGGAGTTTAGAAAAACTGACTACTGTGGACTTTTCCCAGGGGGACTGGATTCGGTGGAGTACTATGACATTACCACTAATGAGTGGCGTGCTGCCTCACCCATGCCGTGGCGAGGTGTAACGGTGAAGTGTGCAGCTGTGGGTGAGATCATCTATGTGCTGGCAGGGTTTCAAGGAGTGGGGCGGCTCGGACACGTCTTGGAGTTCCACACAGACACTGACAGGTTGGTGTATTTACAGGAAAAATATGCAACATTCCTCGCTTGTTGTTTGTAGACAGACGGTTCAAACTTCTTCTCCCCTCAAGAATGTGCAAGAGTGTCATGGACAACATTTTTGACTTTATTGTTTATTTATTACTTACTGCTACATTTTGTACTCACTGTTTTATCTCTCTTTTCATTTCAATTAGGTCTGTCCAGCCATAACTGCTATCTTATGAGATGATGAAATTTGTAACTTGTGATACATAATCAGAAATAGTAGCCTGTTTCCAATCACATTTACCACCCACTGCTGAATGTTTTAACCGTTAATCTCAAAAACTACCTTTACTCCTAAAGGTAACTTTTGTCCCATGCTTTCAGGTGGGTGACGTGCAGCAAGGTGCGAGCATTTCCGGTCACCAGCTGCCTTATCTGTGTGGTCGACACGTGTGGAGTCAACGAGGACGAGGACATGGACCTCATAGACTCTCAGACACACACTGCACCTGTGGCCTCTTCATCTGCCTCCGCTGCCTCACCATCAGCATCCTCATAGGACACGAGGAATGCTTTGTGTGTATTAAGTTATGACTTAGCTGTGCCAAATAGAAGCACTTTAAGAAAAAGAAAAAGTTCCAGAGGGATACGATCTATAAACCTAAGTCTAAAGGTCCAATGTGTAAGATGTACGAGGATGGAAATAGAATGGAATGTTTTCATTAGTGTATAAACACACAAAAGTGAGAATTGTTGTTGTCGTTACCTTAGAATGGATCGTGTTTCTCCAGTAGTTCAGAACAGAATTCCTCTTCTTTTTTCCATTTTACAGTGAGCTTCATCCAGTGTTAAGGTGCATTACGGTCACCAACTTTGTTTGAATGTGGGGGTGGGCGGTATTAAGTGACAGTCTGAACATAATGTATCAGAATTTTTTTTAAATTGAATTCTTTGATCGTTATTTTTCGGGAACTGTGATTCTGTTTTTAATTATTTGTTAGTTGTGTAATGTTACGACATTTTATTAGTTGAATCTTGGTCAAGTCGTTTATAAGAGAAGTGCTTCTGTAATGCATAATAATGACTTTTTAGAGAATGAATAAACAATTATTCTCTGTGAGACGTTGTTACAGTTAAAACAAGACAATCCGAGATCACTGACGTTCATCCCCTTAGATCATATCCAGCACACCGAATAATTCCACTACTCGTATGTTGTGAATACACTAAAATGGGGTGGAGTGGATGCGATTTCAGTGTCAATATTGTCAGGTCTGTTATCAGACAGTGTGAACAGGGCTTATTAAAAAAAGAATGAACAGTGAGCTTAAAAACCAAATCTGAAGTGACTGTTCAAAACTGAGGTCATGAACGACCATCAGATATAGCAGATTTAGAAATGAAAATATACCGTCAGTTCTGGATCATGCAGCATATGTGATTTTCAAAATAATAGCTCACTTCATTCCTGTGAAAATGACCAAAAATGTCCAAAAGTGCCCAAACCTCCAATGATGAAGAACCATTTAAAAGAATCTAGAATTTGAATTTGGATCTGGATCTGGACCACCTTCTAGGAGGACCGAGGTATGGTAGAGACCTACTATGTGTCAAATTTTCAAGTTGAAATGTGCTGTACATTGTCACTTACAGGTGCAGACAAACGGACAGGATTGCAATACCCTTGTGGGGGGTGAGCGTAAAAAAACAGCCGCTTGAGCTTGATTTATATTTTTAATATAGTAAGAAGAGTACACAACTTAAGAGCACCAAACTCATGGCTATTAAGGCTTCTGCAATAAATGACAAGATTTCATAGGTCAGATGACATTAGCTGCCATACAACTTTGTGGTCAACAGACATGATGAAATAGGGTGACCAGTAGATCAAACTGTGAGGCTGAAAACAATGACACGATGATACGTAAAAAAAAAGCTTTTAGAAATCTGCATAAAAATGAGTGCGCTTTGGAAAGCTAGTGGGATATCACTTTAGAGAATGTTATCGTTAAAAGCAGGTATTGTTGGGAACGGTTAAATTAGTGCAATACAATTCTAAATGTGTAAGTGGTAGCCATTTAAAGATGTTCTTACTTGACAGCACTACTAGAGCGTTCCCTGAGCATACTTTATAAACCATTGGAATGTCCTCCCTCATTTGGCCCCAATTAAGTGCTTCATATCAATCAGTTCCGTTCCTTGCCTTACTATCAGTCATCATCAGATTCTTCCTCGCTCATTAATAGTGCAAACCTGTTGTTTATCTCCTCAGTGCCTCTCTCCCCTCTCCCAGCTCCTCTTCCGCCTCTTCCTCTTCCTCTTCCCCTCCTCCCACGGCCTCCGCGTCCGCCTCTCCTCCCCCTCCCAGATGCCGAGGAAGAGGGCTGGCCTTTAGAGCTGCATTTTATCACGGCATCGAACAGTGACGAGTACAGTTGTGTAGACAAGGAACCCCCGGCCAGGAGGGATTCAGCGGCTCGGCCCCCTTTTAGATACCTGAGGAGGCCATGCACCAAGGTACCGCTGAAGACCCTGAGAGAGACACAGAAAGGAACCCGGGAGGATAAACGGGTTTCCAAAGATTACTACAGACATGAAAAACATGAGGAATCTTTGTAACCTGGGAACCACACGCATCTGCCTGACGACAATGGACTTTGTGATTGGCAGATGTGAAAAAAATGAATCTAAATCTTCATATTGAACGGCCACGTCTCATTTGACTGACAACATTCTCAGTCTTCTACAGCCCTAGTATTTTCCATACAAAAAGAATAAATAACTGCACTTTGAGCTTTCATCGACAAGAAAGATGTGTTCCCATATTTCCGACAGGATTTGGTGAGTTGAATTCACCAGCTGACTCAATATCCAATGTGTTGTTCTCATTTGAGAATTAGTCTGGATGCCAGGCTAGAATCTGTTTATAGTAAAAATTGCGTTTTAGGAATAAACTGATTATTGGCCCTGGCTGATTATGGCATCTGATATTCAGCATTTTTACATTATTCCTGTCAGTACTTTTTTTATATCCAATATCTGGTAAAATAAATGAATTTAAAAATGCACTACTTTGGCTCTGATGCAGTCCCTTGTCTTTGTCTATGTCCCACTCACATCACTGACTGATTAATTCCATGTCACTTTATTTCATTTGCCAGTTTGCTTGAAGGCATTTCAACAAAGTTTTGTGCTGGAGTGGAATTTGCCAGCAAGATTTTCATTTTTACTGACAATGTATACCAGTAGCAAACACTGGTTATCTCTGATTTCTAATGTACGGCTTAACGCTAATTATATGCAACATAAACCCAGGCTGGGTGATGTACTCTGAAGGGGTTTATTTCCCACTTATTACATGCCTATTTACTACAGAAATCAATAACAACAAATATTGAAAATTATGTGATTGATTTAAAAATGATGAAAATAATATGTAAAATGATATGATACAGAAATAACAGATCATATATTGCTGTCATTGACCAATCAGAATCGAGAATTCAACAAAGCAGTTTTGGCCCTGAAAATAAAAAAGCATATAGGTTGATCCCTATCACGTTTCCTCCTCCCCTGTGTCTTACCATGACAGATGGGGTTCAGGCAGCGGCTGCAGCAGCAGCTGATTGAGACACAGTGCGGTCCAGAGGCAGGCCTGCCATTGGCTGAAACTGTGAGCGTCTCCCACATCCAAGCCCCTTCTCTCCCCGGGCCTCACGCGCTGTCGATCCATCCCTGCCCACACATTGCGCTCTGCAGGCATGTTTAACTGCTGGCCTGGAAGGATAGACAGCGATTTTACACGATTTAGACCAGAAGGATTATTATTGATCACGATTTGATACATTACATTCACAGCAAACTATAAAATGTGTTTGGGGAACACACAAAAAAATAACCCCAGCCGAGTTATTATAGTTTTGACATTTTCATTACTTTTTATTTTCATTTAGTCTTTCATCTTTTATTTTTTTCAGTTTAGTGATAGTTTTACAAGCGCATAAGTTGAATGAATTAACACGAGGGCAAAATCAACCACAGAGTAAACTGAGGGGGAAAAGAACAAGGAAGCTGATTTCACCTGCAGTTCTGTTTGTGTTTAGTTTGTGGTGCATTTTTCATTGCATTTTGTTTAGCTTTTTAGTTTTTAAACTAACAACTATCATATGGATTTTTTATTTCAGTGAACGACATGATTTTTTTCACAGCTAGTTTTAGTTTTAGTCATTAACTGTAACAACCCTGGACCCCACGTGATATTACTGACCAGAGAGTTGGCGGCGGTGAGTTGCTTCCGGCTGAAGGTTCTGGGACACCTCTCCGTATACCATGCCCAGCAACAGAGCATGGAGCTGAAGCTGTGAGGGTTTTGGTAAGGCCTCTCGCAGCCAGAAGCCTGTTACTGCTACAGCCAGCCTCAGGTGAAGAGGAACAGGAGCCAGAGCAGACTCCGTCACCCCTACCACTTCTAACAAAACAGCAAGTCGCGCTGCTGGAGGAGCCTGAAAAAAGTCCAGGATAGATAAATGTGTTCAAATCACATTAACAATTTAATAAGATAAGATAAGATGAGATGGCAGTTATGGCTGGACAGACCTTCTAATAGAGATAAAAACAGTAAGTACAAATAGCAGTAGTAGCAGTAAGTAATAAATAAATGATTGATTAAAAAATAAGTAAACTAAGATAGAATGGAAGTTACCTGGCCAATTGCATCCAGGTGTAGGGGCTTTCTGAGCTGACGTGCCTCCACATGGTTTTTCTTCAAGTTCAAGTCCAGACGGTCATATTCCTCCACACATATGGAAGCGCTAGAGCCCTGAGCCTGCCCTGGCCAGGCTGCTTGTTCAGTGCTATATCCAATGTTTTCCCACTGCTGCGTGGGCAAAATTTGGCCCTGTCCTCTACCGCCAGCCCCTACACCACCTCCCCTTCCCCTTCCTCCTAGGCTCCTTCCTCCTCTCATAGCCTGGCTGATGTTTTCTTGCACCCTCATACCCTGTGGTTGGACAGCACCTCCTCGTCCTTTTGTTAACTGTCCGCCTCCACCCCTCCCTTGAATCCGATCGTCTTGGCATTGCTGCAGTAATATCCCATATATAGCCTGCCGTATTGCTCTCGCACTACAGTGGCTGCTTGCTAGCTTGCTGTTCTCCACCTGTGGGATGAGCAGGACCCTGTGCATCACCAAAGCATCCACGACCAAGGGAGCCAACAGCCCCTGAGCTGCAGCATGCAGAAGGCACTCTGGTAATGCAGCAAGCCCGGAGGTCTGACCTCGTGGGGCTGCCTTACCTCCAGAGAACCAGCGAGCTAAAGAGCTCTGAGGAGTGATGTGGTACTCCTGCATACCTGCCCACAACTGTGAACTAAGCCCACCCTTCTGTCCTCTTTTGCTTTTACCACGCCTGTCTCTGCCTTCCTCCTCTCCCATTAGCCTGCCAACTTCTTCCAGTGCCTCATCTGGACCTGAGAAAGAGGACAGCCAGAGGAGGAGCCCCTCAATGCGGGATGTGGGTCCTCTGCTTTTGGTCCTGCCACCACCACCTCTCTGTAACACATTCACATCTAACAGGGCAAGGAGAGATTCCGCATCTTTGGGAGTGCCATAATCGTTACCAGTCAGGACAGCACATAAGGGTAGTAACTCCCGGTTCATGCCCCCAAACCAGCGGCACAGTCCACTGGTGGTGTAGCATCGAGCCGAGATGTAGCGGTTAGAGGCTTTACCATTAACATTGGTCCAGTGGAAAAAATTGAGCGGCAAGTAACCACCTGAGAAATCGAGGAACAAGAGCATTTAGAAACAAGATATTCAGTACAACATGCAATAAAACAGCAGCAATATTAATATCTTAAAGGTTCAGTGTGTGATATTTAGTGATATCCAGCAGTGAAATTGCAGATTGCAACCAACTGAATACCCCACCTTCACCTGCGCAAATATCCCCCATTAGAATCAGGGTTTGTTTCGTCTGTTCTGTGTTTTTTATTAAGGGGATATTCACTTTCGTCCATACTCAAACATGGTAGGTAAGAGCAATGCACCTTACTGCTAGATGTTCCTTCTGGCTCATTTTAAGGTAATGAAAACACAGTGATTCTGATTTTCATGTGATTATACACTAATAAAAATGAAATTAGGACTATTGTATTCCATTTCTGCCATTAGATCCTCCTAAATCTCCCTTAATCCTACACACTGGACCTTTAAATGTTATCAGATAATCCTAGTTATTCAAAGAGCTAACTAATAAAAACAAATCCTGTCACTACCCACACCTGGCAGGTCAAAGATGTAAAAGTCACTGTCATTGGTCAGAACTGGACAGTTCCACTGATGAGCCAGACATGCAATCTCCCAGTCTGCTTCAGCTGGGCACTGGACCAGCGGGACTCCTCTCTGGCGGAGGACCTGGGTGAAGACGTCTCTTGTTAGGATGGGGAGAACCGAGCCGTGGCGGCCGTGACAAAGGCTGTCCGCCTCTTTTATCTTGGACTGCAGGCGCTGCCGCAGAGTGGCAAACTTCTTGTCACTGGGGTCCATCCCTTATAATCACACAAAAGAATAAAATGTTCATGGCAGACGTCAAGCCATGGTGGTTTTTTAAAAGCCGATATAAGAACGATAGTTTGGAGCAGGAAAAACAGCAGATTAATCAGCCGATACCATCCCTACCCCTCACCCCAGGAATTTAGACACTGGAAACTGAAAGTCAAAGACATGAATCAATAAATGTGGAACTGAACTGAATTATTTTCCCTCAGAGTCAGTATTTCTAGTTCAGATGCCTAATATCAACCATCGGCTGCTATTGGCACCTGAAATTTGTTCCCTACTTGTAAATATTTGGGAAGACAAATGTTATGATTGTCGTTAGCTATAAACAGCTATAATCTGGAAGATTTGCAATTATAGATGTACATAATGTATTTGGAAAGCATACATGCCATACATAATGTGAAAAAGTAATTAGAGAGTGCAAGAATTTCAGTTGTTTACAACTCTAAACTTTAGAGTCTACTGCCTTCTTACCTCCATCCAGTACCACATATGGCTGGATGTTACAGGCTGCCAATGCGGAGAGGAACTGGGTGAGAAGGCAAGCGAAGGCATCATAGTCCCCTCCATGTCCTTGGTCCAAACCTTGGTTAAAGTAGAGGCGGAAATACAAACTGCAGCCATCAATTACCAGACGACTGTCCCTGAACTTCACATCTTGGAGGAATTGTCTGTTCCCCTCAACATAGGTGGTCAGACCCTGGACACCCATAGGAACTCAGGGCCTTAGAAGACACGGGGTGAGAAGAACAATGAGTCAGTTTCACTCACAGCACATTGCACATTAATTACCTTAGCGCCACGCAGAGTAGTTTTATTACTGTGTCGTTGGTCTGAGAGTGTATCATGGCTCTGTGGATTTCCTTGCTCACGATTTTAAAATGCGACGCAAATAAACATTCCGGTTATGACAAAATCACTGCTACTGCTTAGTATGCAGTCAACTGGCTTGGAGTTTTTTGTTTGTTTGTTTGTTTGTTTGTTTGTTTGTTTGTTTAGTTTTTTTCCTATCAGACACTGTGACTGTCTTTTGGTAAATTGTGACACACCAGAGATTACTGCAACAAAACACTTAAAATTGAAAGCACGTGATGTAATCTGTTACTTAGCAAACATGTTCATACACGTGCATAAGACGAGCAATATTTTAATAACAGTTGTGGACAGGATCATTAAAAATCTATAATTTTGCTACTAACCAGTATCACTGTATTTCACCTCTGCTTACATGCCTTGCGCTGTTATTTCCTTCTGAGCGACAGAGTTAAACTTCAAAATAAAAGTCCCAGTCTGTAACGGTGGTGTTTATTGTACGTATAAAATAATGTTCATGATTTTGAAACACATTTGATTAACCAAAAACCATACATTTAAATATTAAACAATGGAATGCATTCGAAATTAATTGTAATGAAATTTAAAACGGGTAAAACAAAAAATAGAAACTTTTATGTCCAGCTGCGCCAATCGCGTTCCATCTCGCGAGAAAAGACGGGACCGCAGAAGCTAGCGGGCGCGCTAGCCAGTTTTGTTCTCCCATTTGAGATTAATCTCGTTTTTATAATGGCCACAATGTCCGGAGGAACAAACCTCGGAATTCCCGGGGCAAGCCAGGCTAGCTCCGGAACGGCCGCACACAGAAAAAAAGACAGCAGTCCGTCCGCAAGGTTCTGGGAGAGTCCGGACACTTTAGCCCAGCTGGAGGTGGTGCGACAGTGGATCGGGAAGCATTACAAAAAGGTAGTTGGCTGACGAGGAAGCTAGCTAACGAGCTAGCCGCCCCCTGTTAGACAGCCTATTGCATG
This sequence comes from Coranthus polyacanthus, assembly GCA_037367275.1. Taxonomy (NCBI): domain Eukaryota; kingdom Metazoa; phylum Chordata; class Actinopteri; order Kurtiformes; family Apogonidae; genus Coranthus; species Coranthus polyacanthus. Next base: position 6,207,616 of record JAPQRN010000003.1, on the reverse strand, counting down.
ACACTGTAAACAAAAGTCTCATGTTGTAAACGCTACGTTTACATTAGCTAGCAAGACCTATTCGCTGAAGACAAATATTGCTTTACCTCTTTATGTTAATAAATTAAAAGATGAAGCGCATAATTCGCTAAATCCTAGAAGCTAATCGGCCCAAATACAACAGTTAAATTGGCCAGAATAACACAAAATCCAGCAGGTTATAGGCTGCACTAAAGCATCATGATGAAATATTTCTCTTATTCCCATTTGAAATATGTGTGTTACTGTCTTGTTTTGTCAGTATGTGTTGGTGGATGCTCCATCATGTCAGGCTCTGGCTGCAGTGACCCTGCAGCTCCTACAATTTCAAGAGGATGCTTTTGGCAGACAAGCTACCAGTCCTACTCTCACCAAACTCCCCGTGAGTCCACCTTTCACTGTTTTTTTTTTTTTTTTGTAATTGTCACAGTTAGCCAGAGTATTCCCAGTCCTTAGTACCCAATACTTTAGTTTTTAACAAACTTTTATTTGATTGATTTTTTAAAAGTTTTTCCAGCAGTTGAGATGACTGTATGGATGAATGACAGGGAAGAGTATAAACAAATGTGATGTTTCAAGGATAATAGAGAAAAAGACAGTATTCTAATCAATCTGTGATATGATTAAAACAGCTGTTCACTTAAACAATCTCATTGCTTGTGTAT
>JAPQRN010000003.1:6167042-6177194 GCA_037367275.1 Coranthus polyacanthus | reverse complement strand
GAAATAGGAAGAACAACTAAAAATTATATATACTAAAAGTGTAAAAAGCCAACACTGTGAAGACAAAATGATTAAATATTAAGTCATTTTTATAATTTTCTTTGCTCCCTGTCTCTGCTTCATCTCCTCCTTTATGTCTCTTTGCATCCAGGTGCAATGTGCAGGACTACATCTGGAACAAAGGCACACGCTGTGACTGGGCGGTCACAGAGTTCCAGGTGATGTGTGTGGTGGTGGGCGTGGCCTCGGTGGTGCTCCTCCTCCTCTTCATGATCATCGTATTCTTTGCCAAGAGGCTGCACCGCCTCAAGAATGAGAACAGGCGCCTTCGCAAACGCAGGTGTGTTTGTGTGTGTGTGTGGTAGTGTCACTGTCTCTGTGTGTGAAACATGGGTGTGAGGATGTAAAAATATGTGTTGTGATTTGCACTGTTTCTGAGAGAGGCGGCTGTGACTTGTCTGTTTGTGTGCATGAGCTTTAATGGGTTTAATTCCTACAAGATTTAACAACCTAACACCTGATAAGGCATGTGGAAATCAAATGTTAGAGTGAACGTAGGAGCGGCAAGTGAGAAACAGAGGAGACAGGCATGGAAAACTAGGAGAGAGCAAGAAAAATCTGTCACATTAAATAAAAATGCATCCTGTGGTTTTAAACTACATAAAGCAGGTCAAAACTCCAGCAGCACTTGTATATAGTAGAGACAGACTAACTAATTAACAATCTCGGCAGAACTTGGCTCCGATAGTGGCCAATATTAGCCCTCTCAACTGGAATTACTGACTTTGAGGGCAAATAATAGAGCTAAATAAAAGTTGCACCTAGAATTGTTTTGCCCAGATATTTTTGATGTATTTGTGGCTTTGACTGAGATGTTAAGTTCAACAGTTTTAACCAGTTTCTAATAGAGTCAAAGACTGTTGTCCCTTTCAACAACTTTGTTTGAGGGATGATATCGGCTGATTAATTGGCTATCAGCTTTTTCCTGCTCCAATCTGTCATTAATATATCCACCTTAACCATAACAAGACTGGGTCCACCTTTAGTATATAGAGCAACTTTAAGAATGTTAGACCGACGCGTTTTGTCTTGTGGCCTTCATCAGGGTTGTCAGAAAAGATATTACAAACAGCATTTAATTAGGGATGGCCTGAAGCAGAAAAAAAATCAATATGGTGAATAAGTATAGAAAGACAACCATCATTATACATCCACACACCTATTTGCGTTACTTCCAGGGGTATCAATGAGATATATATATTTTTACGATGTACCTTGCATTATGTGGGCCTCTATGTTTTTGAACTGTGAGAGTATGTTTTAAGTGTGTTCCTTCTTTCGTTTACATCCAGTCCTTTCTTAGCAGACCTTTGCTTTACACTGCGCAGAACAAAACAATGACAAATATGAAGCAGAAAGAGATACCAGTGCTCTGGTTTCTAAAAACAAAATATTCATCACACTAAGATACCTCCTTCTGCCTCCTCCTCCAGTAAGTACCGCCCACAGAGCAGCGAACCACAGACGGACGGCCTCTCGGTTTCTACAACAGCTGACGGCTCACAGCCAAATGTAAGGAAACTGTGTGACACCCCTCCGCCCGCCCCCCAAGCTCACACTCACAACCTGGCGTACTATGACAACATTATCTGTCAGGTATGCCCAGCCTCTCCTCATGTTTATTTTCCACTCCACTCCACTCCTTCCATTCATCATCATCTTCATCTCAAGTCTCTCTCTACCACCATCTGTATCAATGTTTTCCTTCCTTTTGACTGTCGGTTTTCTGTTAAACCTCCATCTATTTACCTTTTTTCTCCGTGATGTTTTCGCCTCTGTTTTCTATCTGTCAGCTTGAGTTGTGGTTTGTCTCGCTCTTTGGGTGCATGGCAGTCGATCTGCACTAATTTGCTGAGAGCTGCTCCAAAACGACTAAAATGCAATCACTAACTGAAGCTGAAGCACTGAATTCACCTTGTTGCCCTGTTAGGTCTGAAATTTCACACACATTTCCCCCCTAGCATTATGTCAGTATGGGTGTGTTTAATACTTTTAACACTCACTGATCCCTTCAGAGGCCATCGACAACAAGCTATACCTGGGAGTATAAACCCAGAAACCCTTATAACCACTTCCAGGTAAGCAGAGTGGGAATGTCCACATTGCCTGCAGCTGTTCCCCTCCCTGGCTTTGCTTTAAACGTACCCACTGTGTAACTGCCATATGCCAGATTTTGGCTCTCCATTTTCTGCAAACCTTAAATCCAAAACCTCTTCTTCCTGCTGCTGCTGCTGCTGCTGCACCACTGTAGGTAAAATGATTAATCACCTCCTGCAAAGCTTCCCACAACCAATTGTTCACAGGTGTTCTGTTGTCAACACCGTGTTAATAAATAGCAAGTTCCCACTTTTGCTGACTCTCTTACCTGTGCTTTTGCAGCATCCCGAGAAGCTCAATGAGGAAACCAAGCCTCCATTTTGTTTCAACCGCTTGCTTTGCTTCAACTAAGGCAGCCATTTTAGGTCCCTGTTGAACAGGGTTTTCGCTTTACTATATCCTTCCAAAGTTTGTGCATGTAGTGCTGCCAGAAGATGAAGTGCATCTGTAGAAGCATGTGTGTATGAGTGCGTCTGTGAATATGAATGCGTGTGCACCACTGCATCTGTGCATTCATTTCTATCTATGTTTGTCTATGTGTGGATTTGTGATAAAGGAAGATTTATGAGCCTCTGTTTGATATTCATCAGTCATACTTTTCCCCTGTGTTTCTCGGCTTCCGAGATAATTATGTGTTGTTTGAACTCAATTATCGTCGGAGAATCTTTTTAAAAGGTGCCGATAAAAATGGAGATAAAAACAAAGCTAATATGCTCCCATGACAATAGGCTTTCAAAGCTCATTGTCTCTGAAAAAGTGAGTTGTGTCCAGCAGTAGCACTAAGGTCACTGGTCGATATTGGCCTACATACTGCCTGCTGTTCCTGTGACCTTCACTTATTTGACATGCCAATCAATCGAAGGCCCGAATACAACTAACAAATACAGATACAGAAACGCTCACTTCCAGACAATAGTCATACAAACATGGCTTCCTCACTGGTGATTGCATATGTTTTTAGTGCATTTAACACACACATACAGTAAACACTAGAACAGACAGATGGAGTTTATGCTTAGATTGTGCTTTTTAAAAAATTGCATATTAATCTTTTGTTGATTTCCCATATTTTGCTGGGTTAAGTGAAGTGAACCAACTGTGACTTCATTAGCAAACCACTGGTCAGAGAGGGCTGCTGGCATTTCAGTACAGTGGAAATAGATGAGCCTCTGTGACTTCTGTATGCTGTACGTAAATGTCAGGTCTAGAGGCTAAAAAGCCCCCATGGTCACATAGTCTGCAATGCAGCACTATAAATGTCAGAAGCTCATTTTTTTAAATGCTTAGGCACGATTAGTTGATTAGACAAGCAAACAGACATAGTATCAATTCATATATCCATGCAATTTTTTTCATGATCATCATCTCTAGCATGGGGGAAGCTTTCTGCACACTGAGGTTTTTAGTTCCAGTTTTTTTTTGTCAAATTCTCAAACACTGGTTTCCCTTAAAAATGCTTCTTTTTTTTTACCATTTCTATCTCATCCTTCTAAATTCCCCACAAGCCTCATCCCATGACATATGGATGGAGTGGCCAGACTCTTCCTAAGGGTGTAATGTGCCACAGACATTTACCTGCACATTTAGTGCATTTTCCTGTCGAATAACCAGTGATTGGGCACACCACCTACTCAAACACATAGGGGTAGATTTCACAGGGGATGCAGGGCATTTATCTCTCTCAATATAATTTAATTTCTTATAATGTGTTCAAATAAAATCTATGCACATGTTCACATATACAGTACAAATTTTAGGAGCCAGTGCACTTTTATGTTCTGCAGGTGTGTATGTTAAGAATGATTTGTCTCTAAGCGAAGTGTCAGTCATGTATAAAGAGTAACAACTCCTCCCTGCAGGATGAGCCCCAGAAGCAGGAGGACCCGGCAAAGTCCCCGCAGTCCAAGGAAGAAGGGTCGATGAACATCCTCAACTCTCATTCTCCCAAGCACGAGAACAACCGCCCCACCTCTGTGGTCCACGACCATGGCCACACCCCCAACAACACAGAGGAAAATGCAGAGGTAAACATGCTCCAGAACAACTTGGTATAATGTCACCATCTATTTAAAGTGTGATGCTGGAGAATCAGACCAAAATATTTAAAGCACACACAAGTTAACTCTTCTTTTTAGGCTAATATTGTTTATACCTTTTTAAGTGCATACTGTGTATTTTAAACAGTCTAATTCGGCCTAATGTTAAAAAAGTACACTACATTTTAGGATACAACTTGAGAAGCACAATAGTCCTGTTTACAAGGCTGCCATGCCAACAAGTATCACATAGTGGCGCAGCTGCCTCTTGTCTTTCCTCTGTACGCCTCTTATGCTGGACTAAAATCTCTGGCTTGGACCAACTGACTGACTTTTCTCTCTACTGATGCTCTGCCTTGGTCTCTGACCAATGAACTTCTGCTCCTTCATTGTCTCTTCTCCCTTTTACCGCAACCCGTCCCCTCACCTCTGCCTGCCCCGCCTTACTGTCTCTTTCTGCCCGCATGCATTGGTGTTATCAACAAAAAAGTGTCTGAAAACCTAATATTTGCAAAAGACGTAAGTGGAAATCAAGTGAATCTGTATTTGCAAAAATATTATTCATGTTTGACATTGCTAATAAGTGGATATGTCTAGATTACATGAGGTCAAAGTATTGCTTGGAGTTGATATTTGAATCTATATACATATATTACACACACTGTGTCTTGGTTTTCAATGTGATTTATAATACTTTAATGTACTTGAGGTTCTTTTGTACTTTTTTGGGTATACATGAAGAATTATAGTTCACAGTTGTTGGAATAAATCTTTTTCATTTTACCCAGCTTGTCCCTGTGTGTTGCTATGAGCTCTACTTTCCTTCCAGTCTCTTTCTCTCGCTTTCTTTCTCTGCATGTCTGCTTACAAAGCTAACTAGCATCCAACTGCTCCCATGCTAATAATAACTGAATGCACGGCTGACCCTGCTTCTGTGCTCCAGTAGACTGCTCACATAATACAACACACACACACACACACACACACACACACACACACACACACACCACACACACCACACACACACACACACACACACGTGTGACTGTGGGCCAATTCAGCACCATGGACAGCTCTCCAGGATGACTGGAGGCCACTACACTCTGGGAATGTTGCAGGGAAAATATACATTTAAATAATATACAGTATTGCTCTTGTTTGCTTTTGAATGGACATGACTGTGGAAATACTGGTTCAAAGTAGCAGTATCCGATTTTTATATCATGAGATTTTACTATTATTAAAAATTAACATTGTTGTCAGATCTCATTTTCCTTCATAATGCAGCTGCTCATGTCATACTGAGTCTACATTAAAGATGATATAAAGTATGTTTGACAACTGAGTAGCTTAGATATAACTTACATCATCGGTGTATTTTGATGGATTCCTGAAATGAAAAGGCCATTTTAATAAATATTTTTTGCATAGACAAAAGTAACAAAAACTGTAATCTAAATGGTAAAATGATAAGAATTGTCAAATTTAGTTTTACTAAATGGTTGATATGCGCAGCTGTACTATGGTATCAGGAGGATAGAAAATTTACAAACTCAAAACCAGGACATTTGAGTTATGTTAACATCCATCCAAATTGGACTGTTATGCTTATAAACATAAGCCTCTGTCCCTCTGAAATGTGGACAGTGGTTTGTACTTGTGTTACTAGAGTGAGAAATCAGCAGGCTCGGCTAATTTGTGGGACAATCCCAACAGACCTTTTTCAAAGCAGATATTTTGGCTTGTAAGCCTTATTGTCCCCAAAGGCTGTTCTCTGCATTTTACCCACCCTAGTGCCCTAGAATGCATCCCATTAGGAGCAGTGGGCAGCCACTGTAGAGCATCCAGGACAACTGGAGGCACCAACTTCAGATCTAAGCCAGTGCCTTGTTCAGGGGCAAGGCAGGAGGAGAACAAACCTAGCATACAGGTACATGTTTCTGATGGCAGGGGAAACCGGAGGAGTTGAAACTCCACAAAGAAAGGCTCTGTTCCAACCAATGACCCAGGACCTTCTTGCTGTGAGGCGACAGGCAAAGCTTTCCATTTAGTTGCCTTAGGAGGCCATTCCAGTGAACCAGCAGCACAATTCCAAGGCCTTAAGCTGATAAACCTTAACTGAGATGCAGACCATTTTAATAATATGACTTACACCTATATATTTTCTGCATTAACAACAATCAAAATGTATGTCTGCTGTGAAAAAGGTCTGTTAAGCCAGATATCATAACTAGCTCACCCTTTCTTTCTGGAAACACTATACTATATATGAAGTATATTTTATATTTAAAGATTCAAGCTTGAGGTGGATCCCTTATCTATAGGGTATATCTTTGTTTTATTACTTTACATTTATGACCTCCCCCTCCCTACCTCTTTACTTCCCATTCCACATCAGGATGGAGTCACTATTGGCCTGGAAGTGCTCCTCCCCAAAGAAGCCAAGCTGCACTCAGAGACCGGCCCTCCGCTTCAGTACGATGTCTTTCTCTACAAGGTTGCCAACAATGGAGAGTCTATTTCTCCTAAACAAGCCCCAGGCTCCATTCACACTTCCAACTCTTACTCCACCTCCCACCCCATACCTAAATCACCCAAAACCCCTAAGACACCAAACACTCCCAAGTCGCCTAAGGTACCTAAGTCACCCAAGTCCCCCAAACACATTCAGGACCACCCGCCCAGTCCTGGGAGGCACTCCTCTCCCGGCCGTCAATCTTCACCCAGTCACCACCCGTCGCCCAGCTGTCACTCTGCACCTGGGTGCTATTCTTCCCCTACCTGCCTTCCACCGTCCCACCACTCTCCCTCCCAGTACAAATGCATGTCCTCCTCCTGCACCCCGCCTCAGCTACGCAGGCCCAGAGGCCGGTCGCAGGCTCCTGGCTCGGTGTCCTCCGTTCACGGGAGAGAGTACCAGGGTGGACACATTCATCCATCCCCCTCCTCCCCTCATCTTACCCAGCCTCCTCCATCACCCTCCAGGGTCAAGTGCAGCCCGGTCAGCACCCGGTCCCTACCCCCACTCTCCTGACCAGGCCTCCGCCAGCATCCATTTTTACACAAGTCATTATTTTAATCTGTACAGCAATGTGTCCATCATGGCTCTAACTTTTTAAATAGTGTAGTTTTTTTTTTAGATTATCAGTCCACATCCATCTATTCATTCATCATTCATGCTTGCACCCCAACCTCTGCATATTTATACCAGAGGACGAGCACAGCACCTGGTCCACGGAGCCAGAAAAATAGAACTGGGACACCTCTGCACAAAACCACATTCACTCAGACATGAATGCATCAAATGCACACATAAAACACTGCGTAATTACCATACTTTTACACCTTTATATAAATAATAATCTGTCAAAGCTCAGGTTTTACTGCTCAAATAAGCACAAAATGGACCACACGTGAACACACTCTCATAGCATGGTGCCAACATCAGTGAGGAAATGTTCATAAAGGTTTTATAGAAGTTTTTACTACAGTAGTCGGTAGTAAGGTTATCAATGGTTTATACGTCTTTTGCAATTCAATGTATATGTTTATTTCATGTTTTCACAGGCTTTTTGGTATGTTTTTCATGTTTCTAATCCTCAATAAACTGATATTACAACAAAACATGCTGTACTGTGTTTTAAAGATGGAGCACGCTGAAGAGGAAGGAAGTGTACAAATAGTCGAGAGAGAGTCAGGATAGACATCAAGACACAGGAGTGATGCATTTATTTAGCCTTTTTATGTTGGTGTTTCCAAGCTCCTCTTGAAAGAAATATCATGATCTCTGCTGCCCCCTTGTTGATGCAATGCTCTAGTAACATTAAATAATCTGGTGAATAATTAGGGAGTACATGAGAGCAGTAAAACAACCTGTAAGGTCTCACTTAATTTTTGTGCTACGTCTCTCAAACTTCTCTCAAATCTGCAAGTATATCACAGAATTTATGAGTTAATGTTAAATACATGGTGTTCCAGTTGTGGGGCAGGTTGCAACACATGGGGTTGTAACAGTTCAATAAAAGAAGCAAAAACAAAGGCCAGACCATGTGATATGATATTATTGAGACAAAAACTACAACTAGGGAAAAATTAAAAAAAATATATCATACTGTGAATGCGATATGAATCACTGCGTTTGTGAAGATAATCATTTTTGTATTCCATTTGCACTGAAAAAATAGAAAAAAGATCAAGTGAGTTTTGCTGGAGCCTGTACAAAACAAGCATTTTCTCTTGGTTTGTAAGCTGAGGCATCTCTGTAGCACCACAATTATTTATAATGGTATGTTGTCATGCCTTTTACCTTTATCCAAAAACACGGCCATATTGTGATCTCAAATGTATATTTCGATTCATTGTTCAGCGCTACAATGTACCTGTGTAAAGAACATACAGAAAAAAACAATGTCAGTGTGCGTATTTATTTATTTATTTACCTGCCAGGGCATTTAAAACTAACACCAAGGAGTCTTTGAACAAAGCGTCAGAAAGTGACAAGATGGGATGAGAACTGGAAAGAAACAACTTTCAGAGTCAAAGAAAGTGACGAAGTGATAAAAAATAGAAGCGTTGCTGTTGTTTGCTCCACTGGACACAGCTCTAAAGTCAAAGAATGAAGTTCGATGCTGAAATCACAGCATTTCTTCTCCACTGGTGAGTTTGATTATGAGGCTTATGAAGGTATAAAGTTACTATGTTGTTATATTCAGACTAAACTGTGACAGTTCTCACTTTGTTTGGACAATTCAAAACAGATCTTTAGTGCAGCTACTGGCAACACTAAAAACTAAAATACAGAGCTAAGCTAATAGAGCTATAATGTAAACTATCGGTTGACGCAGCACGTGAAGATCATGAGACGCTGTGTTATTTTGACCGGCTGTCTGAGTTTTTGTTTTAAGGAGAAAACTTGATGATACTGTAATACAGATGTATGTAAACAACGAGTTTCAGACTTCATTCAGTGAGTGATGCAGTCTGTGGAGGCGTAGCATTAATTCGTTGGTTGTTTTGGTAGCTGTGAGTGTGCTCTGTACACGACTTCCCCCTGCTGTTGACAGTTTGTTTAATTGAAGGGTAAAAGGGAGTTTAGAAAAATATCAGATTGGCCTTTTTTATATCAAAGTTTGATTAAAAGCAAAGCCAGAAAGCTGAGGCTCAGAAAGGAAACAACAAGACAAAACGTAAACACATTTGATAGGCACTATACTTAAAAGCCACAAATGGATTGTGTTGGTGTTGAAGACAGAGTAGCTTACCTAACCAGCATCTAAACTAACTAAGGCATTTCGTTTTTACTCTGTGTATTGAGCTGCAGGTGGCTACATAAAATTACCCTGCAAATGAAGAAAAGATTAACTACAGCAGAAGGATAATTACAGGTTGTTGTAACTGTCGGTGTCAAGCTGCCTGACCAAATAAGCCACTGCTGTGAAAACACATTTTGAATAAATCGTTATATAAAACACTTTACTGCAAAGAGGGGGCTATGAGAACCATAATTCTGCATTTTTATGTTCATATTTTTTCTCTGTTACTCTATTCTGTGATTTACAGAGCAGATATTTTCGCTGCTGGAGAAAACAAAACATGCAACACGGCTGATACTGACAGCTCAGATGTAGAAAGGAGAGGACGCGTTATTCCCTTTGAAATGATGAAGTTATTTTAAAAGTGCTTGTTACTACTGCACTTTTCTCTTCTTTGTGCATTATTTATAATGCAAGGGTGTAAAGCTTCTGTCCTCTTTGGTCTTCAAGGCTTCGTTGAAACCTCTCTTCTCTGACAGCAGGCACGTTTTTTTTTTTAGGCAATTCAAATGAAGCATCTCGTTTTCTGCACAATATGACCAATATGACAACAGCTACTGCAGGCAGCTGACACTCTTCTCTTCTCTTCTCTTCTCTTCTCTTCTCTTCTCTTCTCTTCTCTTCTCTTCTCTTCTCTTCTCTTCTCT
>JAPQRN010000003.1:6111768-6138398 GCA_037367275.1 Coranthus polyacanthus | reverse complement strand
TGATTTACTTAAAAGTTTAACCTTTCTTTCTTTCTTTCTTTCTTTCTTTCTTTCTTTCTTTCTTTCTTTCTTTCTTTTCACTGATAGAGGTCTGACAAGCAGCCGAGGCAATAATGGGACTTAGAGTTTATTACAAGCATCAGAGATATTTTCAGATGAAGTAGGGTTGTCACTGCTAGTGGAACACAGCAGCAATAAAAACCTCCTGGAACCATTTATTTAGACAGCTGGGAGAGAGCAGAGAGAAATAAAGTCACTGGTGGTTTGTGGGAGGGTATAATATCCTCACTATGGACTGGGAGGACTAATATGAATGCCAAAGGCAATCATGTAAAGGGGAAATGACAAAATACAGTTATGACTCCATAAAGCTGTCACAGTGGTTCAATTTTTTTTCTGCATGATTATGAAATGTAACCAAGACGGTAATGAGCAACAGAATAAGAAATGGGTGCAGTACGGTGACAAATCTTCTTAATTCAAGACCACAACCAAATTCTTCTAACACTGAGGAAACAATAAAGAAAAAGTATCAGTGTTTATGGAGTTAAAATCAGAATGTGTAATTGCTCAGTGCTTGTGAATACAAACAAACTCTTGCTTACGTGACTTGAATAAATATGCTCAGATAAAGTTTAAAGTACAGAGCAAATTGATTTTTATGGTCAAGTAATTTTAAAAGCTATCGGAAGACAATTAATTTATTATGTACACATTCTTCTGTGGGGACAATGGCTGATTGAAAATATGGCTACACTTCTACTCAACACAAATGTTTTCCCACTGCTCCTTTTTATTGTTCATTTGAAATCATGCCTAAAGGGTAAGCCATTATTTTTCTATTAGTATTCCAGCAATTTAGTGTGTTTCTCACAACACAACACCTTACAGTAAGTGACAACGACAATGCAAACTTGACGCAGCAGAAACAGAGATATCTAGGTTGTTGTCCTCAAAGATGCGAGAACTTTAAGAACCCACAATGCAACTTTCTTTTCTTTAAACCCCGACTTCCATGCTCTTCCTCCTCTATTTAGGATTATTTTCCCAGACTTGACAAGGCCCTACAGAGCCACTAAAGACATTACACAGTAGGATGTTTTTTATAAAATCGTATTAAAAATGGTTTCTTACATGGAATGGTGATACGTTTTTCCCTCCTACCAACAGGGCAGCTGTGTGTCCGTCATATTCTTCTTTGGACATGTACTTAATGACATGACAGTCCTGCACCTGGTTAAAAAACACAGAGGACAGACAATCAGAAAGACAGTGACGACAAATACTGTGCATGTGCCAAGTGATGGAAGTCCTGAGTGTAAAACATCACAGCTCTTCTGCAAAAAATGACACATGTCTGCAAGAAAACTATAACAGATGAGAACAATATAAATCCAAAAATCAAACTTTACTAATTTATTTTTTTTACACAGCAGTCATCAAGCCTTTGCTGTATTTATTCTGTGTGGGGGAACTACCTCCCCTTGACAAAGTAAACCTAAATGTCTTGTTCTTATAATTTAGCACAGATTCCTGTATCCCTTTTTTTTTTTGAGTGTCTCCTGTATCATTTTTGTATGTTCTAAATAAATAAACACATTAAAATACAATAAAACATAAGACTGAATCAGCATATCAGAACAGGAGTCCATATGGCTGAATTAAATCTAAAATTGTTACAGTTTTAAAATGACCCCACAAAGCGCTTGCATCCAAACATCATCTTTGAGAACCTAGTCTAAAATGTATGGTTTTAACTACATTTTGATAGAATACCTGGGATGTAATGGCAAAAATGTCACTGTGGTGTAACCATAAAACTTAAACTTGATTTAAAAAAAAGGTGACATTTTCAGTAAAATACCCTATCAAGTAGTTTGGTGTATCTTACATTTAAACTATTCAATAGCAGATAAACATTATGGAACAGCATTGTTCCAAATATTATTATTAATTTGGGGAATTGTGTCATTCAAGAAGCCATTTAGTTCAAACTGAGCAAGAAAACCATGTGAAAGAAGATGATCTCACAGCTAAGGACCCCTGCAGACCCTAATTGCTGCACACTGAGGCTATTAAGTCTCTTTAAAATCTGAAACAACTTGACATTTTTGAGTCTGGTCAGGTATGTTAAGGTTTGCATGTCAAATATGGCTTTAAATTGAAATGCAAATGGAGTAACTGGTTACACCATTTTGTGAAACATTAACAGTTAATAATGATGATTAAAACGTTGTGGAACTATTTTCTAATTAAGTGTGTACGTATGTGTGATAGTGTGTATCTTTAAATATTTGTGAACAGCCTTGAATCTTTTATTAAGTATATTATATATATAACATTTGTCCAACTATGAACACTGACATCTTACTGAAAGTGAAATTTGTTATTCTACCCACAATGCCATGTCATTATCAATAGAGCTGAGTGAACACTCTGCCACAGTTTGCTTTCAAATTATTCATGGAGAGATTAGTCATTGAGATTATAACGTGAGCAGAATAAAACTGAAGCATCTCCTGGTCACACCTTGCTTTAAGGAAGGCATAGTTAGCGGAGGGAAGCTGAAGCATTTCTAATGCAAGAGCAGAGCCTGCAGGCGAAATTTAAGGTACTCAATATTAGCAGTTCTTTTCCTTACACGCCGCAGAACAATCCAATTTATCCGACTTCAAGTTTGACCTGCTGGTTATTTTATTATTGATGGAAGACATGAACACACATTGTCATTCCTGAGGAAAGCCTGAGGCTATTGTGATGCAATACCAAGGCAACATTAGTATTGCATCAAAATAGCCTAAGGTGTGTTTGAATTACCTGCAACATGGTGACTACGTGTCTTTCTCCTGTTTTAGTCCAGATGGGAGCCATCCCCAACTTCACAGCTACTAATCCAACTCTTCGACTCCCTGAAAAGTAGACAGATGAAGACAGTGTTAACCAAAGCCAACAGGATGCGGCCGAATGACAGACAGCGCTCTCGCTTACCATGACACCTACCTTCTGTCCACTCATGCCGTGGCCAAGGCTCGTCTTTGAGTGGGTTGAGCTTTTCAGCCGTCTGTCTTCTGTATTCTTCTGCCATGCTCTTCCTCATGTACTCCTGGTTGTCCTCTGTGAGATGCTCCTCAAACCAAGTGGTGGTTTTTACTGTTCTAATACATCCTACCAACGGGGAAGGACTGGAGAGGAAAAGATTCCGTGTATTCAGAAGGAGCTAATAAGCCAGAGCACTTACTTCTATTGTTAGACTTAAAATTGCACTACACAGATTTCGACTGTAGCCATCACTAGACTATTAGGCAGCATACCATAACAAAATCCATTACACACATTGAAACATAACCTTGCTGCTTTATATTACAGCATTTTATATCAGGTAATTTAATGATATCTGCTCTACTATATAAATCATGTTACAGTCGTGTTAGTTAAAACACCAAAATATGCGATTCAAGTGTTGCTATAAATATACAGTGACATCCAAATTATCCTTTACTAGCTGTGCTAAAAACTGAATGTAGACAAAGCCGAAGACTACATAACAATAAACATATTAAACCGCATATAAGATAGTTATGTTTCGTTTCGTTTAAAACTGTAGTTAGGCAGGTGTCTGTTGAACTGAACTACAACATTGAAATGACACTTCATTTCAGTGACCAGTGTTAGCAACACGCTAGAGCTATAACTCCAAGTACATTAGAGCAAACAGTCAGTTAGCATTAGCCACCTTTCAGCTGCCGTTCGGACAGAAATGAGTCGACTTCCTCGCTGAAGAAGAAAGCGACATCCCCACGCCGCCATTGTTGTCAGACAAGTATACGCTAACAAATATAAAAACAATCTAATTTAGACTATCTCGGCGTATTTCCACCACCCATGCCTTCGTTTTCGTCCTGTTGTAAATGTCACCCTGGCTGCTTCCGGTACGTGACTAAAATAATTCCGCTGCTCGGGATCTCATCAGAATGGTTCCGCAAGACACATTGAATTTGATTGATTGATTGATTTTACTTATGGATCATCAGACAAACTAAATCCAATGGATAACATGTTAAAGTGCAGACACCTATTTCCAACATGGTTCCCAAATGTATCATTCATACTGTACATTTAATGTGTAAATTTTTTCTATTTTATAATATTTTACTTTTAAAGATTGATGATAAGACTTCATATAAATAACGGAATAAAAAACATCTGCATATTTTAGTTATCAGAGAAAAAGTCTCATATATTCAGGACCTTTTTCTGTCAGGAACCAACATAATCATTAGAATAAGCAGTTTATTATAAGAAACAGTTGGAATAGACTAGAATAGTTAAAGTAGAAGGTAATAGCAAAGAACTTTATATTGACAAGATCATTTTTTGCTATTTTGAACCAAAAGCACAGCAGTTTCATCCTTTTCCTTTAATCTCTTTGTCTACACTCTGCTATTTTCAAATAGCTTTTCTTGATAAGTGGTGGAAGCTAATTATTTGTTCCATGGTAACATTAGTGTGTAGCCGCAGAGCTACATCTCCACCATGTTGGACTGAATGTTGTCAAAAAAGAGTTTCACATCTTTGCTCCTGTACTCTGTGGTTATAGTACAATCAGCAAACTTGTATTGATTATATTGTTTTATCCTGTTGCTTCTATACTCCTTGGTATACTCTCTCATTTCTAGTTTTCTCTTTCACCCTCTTTACAATTCAGTCTCTCCCTGATGTGGGAGGTCTCTCAGGGTGAAATAGACATCAGGAGGCTCATGTGTTGAATACTGATCTGACTGACAGAGACCCAGGCACGTATAGAGTATACTCTGAGGAAAACCCAACTTTAGTTTGCCCTAATTAACTATATGGAGATTAGTGAAATAATTTATTCTTGCATTTTAATGTCTGTCTAGCAGACAGAGAAAGAGAGAGCTCTTATGGATGAAGGTGTCTGAAGGCCAGTGTGTGTGTGTGTGTGTGGTAGTTTGAAATATTCTAGAGTGCTGGTTCATTTAACAATAAAGCAAGGCTGTCCATGAGAGACATAGAGATGCGCTATGTCCTCAGCGGGGATCTGCATATACAAATAGTCTGAATATTTATTGGTGTTCAGAGAAAGAGAAGCTCTCAGCCTGAGAAAAATAAATCCACTATGAGGTTACCACCTGCCTGTCCTATTTGCGTTTCTATTTTCTGTCCTCCATAACACTTGTCTTCACACACACACACACACACACACACACACACACACACACACACACACACACGCACACACAAATAAACACATTTTCTTCTGTAACTATGAAGGGCATTGATTCGATTTACATTAATTCCCCGTGGCTTATCCTACCACCCTGACCCACCTGCCATAATTAACATAAACACAAGCACATACAGAAGATCACACAAGTGAAAACCCAAAGTGTCTTTATTATAATCAACATGCAGAATACAGAAAAAAACACTTTTCAGCACACAGATGAGTGTCTACCACGCACGCTTAGCTATCCCTTCCAAAACTCTTTACAATGTAAGAAGGTTATTAAGAAATTATTACAATTATTCAGTTGTTCAGATCGTTCAAAATCTGAAACAAATCTGTAGAAAAGAACCCAAAACACCCAAGACAACCCTGAATGTCACTCAAATGACAGAGATACTTTATTTCATAACTAGCAAGCGGCTACTGGAGATTGGATATTAGCGGGAGCTGAATTATGCATGCATTTATGCAGTACACTAATAGGGACACTAACATTCCCATAAATAACATTTGCAATGCTAATTCTAAGCATTTAGGATTATGCAGTCACATATTCTGGCTTGCCTACTCACAAATCTTTAGGTCTATGTACTTGCTAGTTATCTAAATAAGGTAGGAGTGTCATTTCTTTGGGGCGGGCTAAGATCAGAGTCTGCATGCTGGTTCAGGAGACTGCTCTTATTTCTATAAACATCTTTCAGATATACAGTAGAGAGTAATTATTTCCCAGGTGAGCCATTGTGGCCAAACATGCAATAGTCATCAATGGAATAGTTCAAATTGTTTCACCAGAACGAGCTAATTCTCTGAGCTAGACTACTGTATGTATGACGGCTGCGTGTACATGTTTATGTTTATATGTGTTTGTGCTTTTGCATGTGTCGATGTATGATACAGTACGTCAATGTACAGTGTATATATATATATGAGATATGCATGTGTGTATTGGAGTGCGTGCATTTAGTCCATTGTCAGGGGCTGAAGGTTCTCGTGGACTCGTAGTCTGACATGCACTTGGGTTTGATGCCTTTAGCGTTGTAGTAATCCACCACCTGGTTCGGGACTTCTGCCAAAACACTCTTAGCCAGGGCAGCGGGGGAGGCCTAGACATACAGAGAGACCGAATGAGTAAGGAAGGGAAAAGTCAAAACACACACTCACACATTATCACACATCTGTTGAGCCCGATGCCGTTGTAGATCGAGACCAGTGAGACTGATGTGATCAGACAAGCTTATTCGACAACATCCGAAACATCCCTGCTTTTACCTTTTTGTTCTCTCGGACCACGACTGGTTTCTACATGTGTGCTCAACAAAATGACACCAGAAGGTACTATTCACTGAAGAAAGAAAGCATACTTAGCCACTCTTTATATTCTGCACAAGCAAATATTCTACCTTTGGTTTTATAATCTATAAGTCTAAATATGGGAGAACTGTGGTTTAGGTGAGTTGCCAAACACCTGTGTTATCCGAGGCTTGTCAAGATCAGATTTGTACTGGTTCATCAACGGCAGGAAGAAAACTGTAAGAGCAGCAGTGACATGAAAACAACTTAGACAGTAAATCATTTTTATAAAGCAATCAACACACATGTTTCCATTGGAGATAGATTAATCTGCGGCAACAGGACATTTTACAAACCATGAACTTGGCACCGATTCTTTCTCAACTGGAATCATTGACTTTGAGGGAAAATAATTGCTCCAAATATATAAAAATAGCAACAACTGACAAAACTAGACATTTCACAAACTATCGGTAGCTGCGGAAGTTGACGCCGATGGTTAATATCAGGCTTCTCGAATGGAAGTACTGGACCGAATTTGACGGTAAATAATAGCTCACAAGTTGAAAATCGCCCCCACCTGCATTTTTTATGGTTAGTTTGATGTTCAAATTCCAGATTTATTGATACAGTACAGTACATACAGTATGCAATGTGCCATAAAGGAGTCAATAAAATGCGCAGTGGTTAAGTAGTTACATATAACGGCATTAGATGATCAAATGAAAAAATAAATGCAATTGTAATGTGTTACATTTACAGATTTTGGTGATTAATAGGAAGTTTCATCTGAATATATTCGTTTCAGTAGAACATTCTTTCTGTTGTTATGCATCTTTTTGCCATGCAGGAATGCCTTATTTTGGCAGCTTAGTTTTTGGAACAAATTTGAGTGCGACACTCTCAAGAGTAGGATGGCTTACAAGGAGCTGTCGCCACGTCTAGACAGACTTCGTTCATTTGGCAGCATGCGCTCAAATATCGAGTGTTGTTTTTGATCGATTCTCTTGTTTGAATTTGTTGTTGAAATGTTTCACCACCTCCTGGATGCCAATTAGACCAATTGCCCAGTTTAAAACATTTGTTATAGAATAAAGTCACCAAAAACAAAAAAATAAAACAGTTACATCATCTATTCCATTTTAAACAGGATAACTTGAAATTTGTAACAAATTACATTTTGGAGTACGTGTAGAGTAAAATGAAACAGCCAAGTAACCCAAAACAACCCTTATATTCAGTATTTTAACAGTAAAAAAAATTCCTATTAGGAGATGAAACGATAATGATAATTATTACGATGTAGTTTTATATCGTATTGCGATGTATATCGTGAGAATTTTCACGTGAAAGAATGAATGATTTGACATTGACTTTTAATGTGAAAATTGTAATCACGATGACATTTTTTTGGCCATATCGCCGAGCCTTAATCCATATGCATTTATGAGCATGCACACACACACACAGGCAGCTCCTTCCGTGCACACACTTCAGAATCCTCAAAGTCAGGGAGGCTGTTGTACTCCGTCTCACATAATTCCCAGAGACAATGCACCATCAAAGTGCACCCACCTCAGCCTCTTCCCCCTCCTCCTCCTGCTCTCTCTCCTCTGCGCCTATCTACCTGTTATCCCCCCCACTCTGCCTGTCACACAGCAGCTCCGTCCTGCTAATCCCTTCTGAAAAGAAACGACAGAGCAGAAAATCACCTCTCCACCTCTGTCACACACTCCCTCGCTCCCTTTTGTCTTTAGCTCTGGTCTCTTGTTGACCACCCCTACCACCGCCGCCAGCTCTGGGCATTCCGTCTCCCTCCACCTTCCTTTTTTCTTTCCTCATCCTTCTTTTCAGACTTTACTCCTCGCTTCTCCTCTCTGCCCTTCTTCTCTGTACTTTTGATTACATAAGTTTGTACTCCTTTGTCAGTTTGCTGAGGCCTACACCTTCTGTTTAGCTTGCTTGTAATTGCTTGATTTCTCATCCTGTCACAGACCAAACTCACCATAACAGACCCAGCCAAACGGACCCTGTCAAAGCCAGGCAAAATTAATGCCATCAGACACACACACACACACACATAGGCAGTGACCAGATAGCTGATGTGTTCTGACGAGCAACACCAAGCATATTACGCCCACGCACTCGCACTCGTCACCCTCCAAATACAAAATATCGAAGCAGCCACCTACCCACCCACACACAGACACATACAGCCACTGTGGAAGTGGAACTTGTTAAATGCTGCTGAAATGTCCTAAATTATACCGTTTGTCACTGGCTGTTACTTAAAACTCGACAAAACTTGTCTGAAGTTTTGAGAGTTTTGCATTCTGATAAGTATGAGTAATTGGTAGTGAACGTTTGCCCACGGGTTTAGCCTTGTTTGTTAGTAAAATATCTCCACATACATCTCTATTTCATGTTTAGGCCTGTCATGATTATTACATAATCACCTTATCGCAATAATTTGAGCTGACCGCAATCATTTTTGCATAATTGTGATATCGTTTCCTTTCACAGCTGGAACAGAAATGTCATATTTCATATGTATATGTTTTTGAGATTTGACCGGCGCTTTTTTAATGATGACATCTCACTGCACCCCCTTCATCTCGAGGTGCTTCACTTCTGCTGAAACCTGTCATTATCATTTTTTTGCATATTTCAGAAATAGGCTTTGATATCTAAAGTATTTATGTCAAATCTGCACAGTTTTTATTTACAAAGCTTAAAAGGCAAAGGCAAATGCAATTTATATTTGCCAATAAAGGCTCGTTTTATTATACTAGGGGAATAATATGGACAGAAAATGATAAATCAATTGTTGATTGCTTTTTTAATTAGCGTTCTGTTAATTTGTTTACTTAACTGCTGAAAAATGGATTGTGTTGAGTTTCCAGCTGATTAAGTGACATACAAGAGTGTAGATTGTTACCTTTTTAACTATATATTATTCTATGAACCATGTACTTTATGTTTGTCTTTACCAGGGGTTTATGTCACTAGCAGCTGCTTATAACTCACTTTTTTTGGCTTTGTGTTTTGTGTATATTCAGGACAGTTTAATGTGGATTTAAGTATGAAGTGACTTAAATATAAGCAGATAATCATTTTCTTTTTTCTTCCCGGTTTCATAGTTCCCTCTTCTGAAGGCAATAGTATTGTAACATGTTTTGCCACTTAGTGTTCCATAAAGAAAGTGACGTCAATGCAAGCCCCCCAAACTTTACTTAGCTCATTAAACTATATTCTTTGAATGACCCATTTTTGCATGTCTTAATGTTACAAGGCTTCCCTTGAGAATAAATCTCATTTTCTGACTGGAACACATTTCTCAAAACTGCCACAAATCCA
The DNA here is from genome assembly GCA_037367275.1 of Coranthus polyacanthus. Lineage (NCBI taxonomy): Eukaryota > Metazoa > Chordata > Actinopteri > Kurtiformes > Apogonidae > Coranthus > Coranthus polyacanthus. Next base: position 6,128,503 of record JAPQRN010000003.1, on the reverse strand, counting down.
GACATTTACATCTCCCCCTTCCTCCCCCGTCACACCACACCCGCCAACCCACATGCTTGAAGTCCTTGAAGGGGACGAACTGGACGATGTCGCGGAGGACGGGCTCGCCCTTGGGTGAACGCAGGATCCCGTCGTCCCCGTCCAGTATCTGCATGTCCGTGAAGTCCGCGTTGCCCACGCCGACGATGATGACGGACATGGGCAGGTGGGAGGCGTGCACGATGGCTTCCCGCGTGTCTGCCATGTCGGTAATGACGCCGTCTGTCAGGATCAGTAGGATGAAATACTCCTATTGGGGGGGGAACAGAAACATGGTGGTGGATGAGGGGCACATGCGGAGGAGGGGAGGAATTTTATGTTTTAAAAGTTGCTTCTTGTCAGGGGCTAATTTGAATAAAACTCTGTCTAATCCACCAGAGAGCTGGGGAGAAGCGGAAGGCATTAAGGCACAGAAGAATTTGTGCTGTAAAATTTATGACTGAAATTAAATTAATATCAATCACTTCTCCACTTTTCCACTTCTTTTGCTCTTCTTTGTCCAATCTTTTACCTCTTCTTACCTCTCACTTTTTGACATTTTTATTGCTGTTCAATTGCAGTGTGTTCCCTTCTGCCCTTGCGTGGCAGTGTAAACAGCAACAACAACAACAAGAGCAAAATTGTCCAGACTTTCTTTTTTTTTTTTTTTGTTCTCACTCTCATTCTCTCTCTCACCATGGCCTCTTTGGTGTGCATCTCCTCCGAGGCAGACGAGGCCACTTTCTGAATGATTGGGGCAATATTGGTGGGCCCGTAGAGCTGAATCTTAGGAAGACAATTCTGATAGGCCTCCACTACGCCTTGGATTCCTGCAACACACAAATACACATTTGCTTCCTCTTGTTCATTTGTCTCCCTGTATATTGTGCAGGGCTGACCACACGGTGTCAACGTTCTCGCACTTGCAAAAGTTTGGGTGAAAATGAATCAGATTCTGCCCATGTGATTTCACTCCAAGGTTGCCGGGAATTTTCTTTTTTAAAACACTGTAAGCATTTTCCATTACAGTCCACACACTCACAAACATAAAAAGACACACACGTCTTCGCGGCAGGAATGCAGCTATGCGGGGAGAGGAGCTCAGAAGCCCATTTCACACATACAGATTAGTGTTGTTTTTCTCCATGTCTTAGAGCCTGAAATACCTCCTGCAGCATAGTGACAAATCACTAAGATGCATGTGTATGTGTGTTTAGTTGTGTGACTGTGTTTGTATGTGTGGTAGGAAGCCAGAGAGCCAAAAAACAGAATGCGGGGACAGATATAGAGGGAGAAATATGAGACTGACAGCAAAGTAGAGATGAGAGGAGTCCAGCAGAGGTACTGTAGGACTGTTTTGGAGCTATGATGTTTGAATGTGCATGTGAAAGTTTCTGTACGTCAAGAGAGGTCTATGCAAGTGAAGTCTCTCATGAGTGTGTGTGTGTTTGTGCAGGAGCTTACCGGCACATTCAGGATTGTCCTCATCAAAGTTCACAGCGAAATCGTGTGAAACCTACAAGCCGAGCAGAAAACCACAAGACCAAACCTTCAGCGCAACATGTTCAGCGCAATTTACAGGTTGACAGATGCATTTGCCTTTCATCTTGATCAAAAGCAAGCTGTGCCTCCGAAAAGAAATGTTGAAATCTTGATCTACACTCGGCTCCTTCTGCCCAACGCCGCACACACTAAACACACAGGCACACGAACCGAATGTCCTACCTTGAAGTCAGGTGGTATCAGTGCTCCGAAACCAAACGCTGGGAACATTTTATCACTGGCAGAGAATAGAGAGAAAAAGAGGAGTTCAGAGGGATGGAGGACCGAACAAAAGCCTTAATAGACATGAAACTTAATAAAAGACAAATACAGAGAAATCCCTTCATCCAGACTTTCATCAAAGGATGCGGTCTTAAGAGGCAGATCTAGGGTGTGTGTACGTGTTTGGTGTGGAGTTGTGTGTTTGTTTGCAAAAAACAACGCTATTAATTGCTTAAAAAAATTATGGCAACAGAGAGTACACGTAATATACAGTATATTGAATAACATATTAAGTAATATGGGTTTTTTTTAAGAGTTAATCATGTACTTAATGCAACCAAAATATACAGTATACCCAAAATTAATTTCACAGAGAAAAAATGTAGTTTGATTTACTAAATAGGTTGGTGGATATTTAGATTTGAAATCTACCAAAGCTCTAGATAAAATTGAGTTACATTTATCTTTTTCAGCGAATGTAATAATTTTAATACATTTGAATCATTTTTCAAGAAATTCAAATCTATTAAATCATTTTATGTGTTACTTTGTTGCCACAATTTATCTTTTTCCACTTCACTCAATAGCATTTCTCATTGTTTATGAGATTTATATAATTGGTACAAATAATAAATGAATACAGTGCATAGAAACCATGTGCTAGACATTTTTCTTCTACAACTTTTTAATCATCAAACTACAGTTAAACATTATTTACTAATCAAATGTTATGTCAAATGCAGGTGGAAATTCAAAACTGATAGAAATCACTGACTTTAAAATGAATAAAATATCTAATGTTCTAGTTATTCATTATTAAAATCTACTCAATATTACATGATTTGCCTTTTTGTATTGTTTAAAATGTAGTCAATAATAATGGTTTAAATGTCTTTAAGTCTGTTTTATTAAGTAAATGTTGCATTCATTTATTGACTGTTTGTTCAGCCCAGTCTCACTTTTTACAGTGTGTATGGTGATGGATGGAGTGCTTTTCTACCTGTCATAGTCTTGGCAAATCTCCCCTACAGCCACCAATGCTTTGAGGTATTCATTGGGCTGGTATGGGTGGATGTAGTGGAGGGAGCAGCTGTTTCTGGGATCTCCGTTGGATGCTGTGAAGTCTATCGCCACCTGGGACGGAAACACACACACATATGAGTTCACACAGCATGAGTGGGCATGGACATTAACAATAACATGCTGCATTGTAGATTGTGTTTGACAAAAAACATACTGTGAATTGAATTTGACAGCCTCCCATGATGTAATCCAGAAAGGAGTACATTTTGATGATCTGTCAGGAGAGGGAAAGTCATAGCCGTCATAGCAGCAGTGATGTGCAACAGTAACGCGGATAGGATCAGTTGATTGTTTGATTAGTAATTCAAATTTTATTTTCTATAGCCAAAAAAAAAAAGTGTACATCTGTCCAGAGGAGCTCTGCAATTTCAACAGCGTGCAACACGTCGAAATCAGTCTTAAAATGAATTAGCAGTTTGAATTTCCAGGTTCCCTTGTTTCAACGTCAGTGGGTTCTGGTTAGATACCTGAAATAAGACCTGTGGTTAACACAAGCGTATGAGGGTTTCACATGTTTTTCTACAACATAAGCAAGACAATCAGAGATTTGAAGGACCCTCACCCCCTTAAATTATATCCATCACGCTTCATCATTCCACTATGCAGTGAATACACTCAAAGAAATACATATGTTATGAATTAATTCCTTGTCCTTTAAAGCATCCTCCCAGGATTTGGATTCAAGTTTCTCTCTCATCAGTTATTTTGAGGTTCCTTAGGGTGAAGTGGATGTGACTGAGTATGAACAGGTCTTACACAAACAAAGGAATGAACAATGAGTGTAAATACCAAATCTGAAGTCACTATGTTGAAAACTGAGGTCAGGTTGTCAAACATGACAGATGAAAATATGCCCTCAGTTCTGGATCGTCTTCCACATCAGCATGAAATTGATCGTGTTAATAGATACTGTTATGCAGCAAGCGTCTGATTTTTTTGTTTTTTCAGAGCAATAACTGCCTTCATTTCAGAGAAAATGACAAAAATGTAAAACGTGCCCAATGGTGGAGAATCGTTTTAAAGATTCTAGACTCAGACCATCTTTAAGAGGATCGAGGCATGGCTTAGACCTACCTTGTGTAAAAATTTCAAGACAAAATGTGCTTTCGAGTTGCAGGTGCAGACAGACAGGAAGGTTTCATATGTCTTTAAAAAGGTGGTTGCTAACATTAGAGTTTTACTTTCCAGGATTCCATTTGTGAAGATTATGTTGCCTGAGCAAAACATGTAACTATCATAAGCTTCTGTTTGCCACAGAGCTTATTTTCTGCAATAATCCAAACACCAACGGAAAAATCCCATTGTTTTTTTTTTTTTGTTTTTTTTTACTGAGGGAACCCTGGTGATGCTACCCTCTGGGTAAAAAAAACAAAAAAAAACATCATCCCTCCAGCACTCCATAGACACCCTTGGAAGAACTGAAAATGAATTAAATACGATATGCGGCTTTTCCCTGTTTTATTTCATTGTAAATTTAACAGTTTGAACAAACAGTTTGAATCATTTAGGCTCCGAAAAGCACTAAACAATTGATCAACTTCACAATTATCCTCCGCCGAAGCGAAGAGAGAGAATGAAAGTTCAAAGATGAGACTGTTACTTTACCTTACAGTGGTTGAGCATGACCACTCCGGAGTTTCTGTAATTCTTCTTTTTCATCTGGTACTTGGGATTGATGCACTCCCACTGGATCTGGGCAAAAACACATGCTTAATATTTCAGCTGCTGCGATCTGAGTTGTGTCATTGGCGTGTGGGTGAGTTTGTGTTGTGTGTTTACTTGCCTGTTTGCCCTCCTGCTCCGCTCTCATCTCCTTGAAGGTGGTTTGAAACTCTCCAATAAAGTCATGTTTCCCGTTAGAGTCCCAGTCCCAAACAGTGCACTGGAACAGACGCCAAGAGAGAGAGAGACACACAGGAGCACACATTGATTCGGTTAGAGAAGGGGTTCCCAGAATTCCGTCATGAATTGTCGAAATGTTTAAATTTTTACTGGCACTTCCACCGTCAAAAATAATAATAAATAATAATAAATAAACAATAAATGTTGGGTCTTTTATGTCTTTTTTATCTTGTTGTGGATTTTAAGATCATTTTTGTCCTGTTAAGTAATTTTCTTTTGCTTTTACTATCTTGTTTCATCGTTTTTGCCGTGTTGCATCTTTTATGTCATTTTGGTCTTGTGTCTTTTAAGTTGTTTTCATTTCGTTACGTCATTTCCATCTTGTTGCGTCTTTTACGCCATTTTCATCTCATCATGGCTTTTACGTGCTTTTGGTCTTGTTGCGTCTTTCGCGACTGTGGCCTCTCCTATGCATTTCACGTGGCTTTGGTGTTGTCAACACCTTCCAGAGAAAATGAATGAAAATGAATACATATAACAGTGAGGTTTTTTTTATTGTATATATGTTACTCTGGCAATTGGCAACCCAATAAAAACAGCTCCGCGACCCCTTTTGGGTTCCGATCCTAAGTTTGGGAAAAGCTAGAGTTAGAGCGCAGCTGCAACACTGTCCCCTCAACAGAGACACACATGCACTCACAGGCATGCAGGGAAATGCCATGCTGAATGATTGATAAGGAGGTGTTGGTGGGGGGGCAATCGAGCGGTGAAATATTAATCTGAGGATGCTGAGAGGGACGCAGCTTAAGAGACAGCTGTATGTGTCTCTGTATGTGTGTGTGTGTGTGTGTGTGTGTGTGTGTGGAGGAGGAGGTTCCTGTGTTTAGGCGTAATAGTTTGTTTCTCTCCAAGGAGCTACTAGACAAGATAAATGGCCTCAATCACCAGTGAAATGCAACAGTCAGAGGACCGTGGCTTAGTACATCATAAAGAAACAATCCTATAATTTCAAGAGATGACAAAAGGACCAAATATGTGGGGCTGTCCCGGAGAGTCTGTACAATCAATACTATTCAATAAAGTTGGCCACTATAGACAAAGACAAACACACCAAAAGAAATTGCTCTACCATGCACAAAGGTTTTAATGGCTGTGAATGAGTCATTAGGCTGTAGAGCTTTGTGACCTTCATCCCTGAGGTCACAGCATCAACTAGTGATCAAAACCAAGCCAACAACGCTTGATTAAAAAATAACAACCGGTGGCAGTAATCCCCTCATTTCCTTTGGCCCACTTCAGCTGCCGAGTGCCTCGACCTGAAGTGCGCGTGCCTTTTTTTTTCATTTGCGTGTTGCGGGCGTGTCCGTGTTTTTGACAGTCCTTTTCTGTGTGCGTGAGGGAGCGGGTTCGCCGTTGCAGCCTCCCTTCCACTTCAAGTCGAGAGCTGTGCGAGAGAGTAATGAAGAACCTCGGCTCCATTCACTGAATACTAACTGCTGGATGGAGGGAAAAGACCGACGGAGAGGCAGGAAGGAAAGTAGAGAGGTGGAGAAACCGATAAGGAGGAAATACAAAGGGAGAGACAGCCAGACACAGCAGAGAAGGGTAATGCATTTATGCATTGGCCAGCTAAGAGCCTGGTGAAAAGAAAGCACTGTGTGAATAGAAATCTCTGCCCTGCCATTTCTCACTATAGCTCTGATGCTTCAAACAGGTAGCCCTGGAAACCATAGCCAATGGCGTGCGTGTGTGTGTGAGCCCTTTCTCCTGCTGTCAGGAGCCATGCAGAGTTAAGACGCCTCTGAATATTTAATGAACAATCTCATGTTTATTCATGGTAAAGAATAACTGTTCAGAGCTGATGTGCGGCCACCACTTTCACACATACTGTAGATACACACAGATCTATTCTGGCAAGTAAAGGTGAGAGTTTAGGACAACCACTGAGCTCTTTCACACCTGTCCAGCACTTCAAATAACACACTGACTTCAGGAAGTGCAGCACATGACCTGAACTCAACTCACGACTGTGACATTCCAAGTTATGATGGTCGCTCTTCTGCGATTTAGATTCAAGTTCAGTTATATATTTGCTGGCTGAAGTAAAGTATTACATAAATCTCACCATTAGGATGCTGCAAAAAGTCTAGCATCTTGCAAATGAACACCTGCAGGCCATCAGGTGCTGGATGGCCTTGGCGCTCTAAATGTGCAGTGTGAAACTGAAATAATGAAGCTAGTTGTGGCAAAGCTTTTGCAAAAGTAAGACTGTTGGAGACTGTTTAAAGGTTCAGTGTGTGATATCTAGCAATGAAGTTGCAGTTTGCAACCAAGTGAACATGCTTCCACACCCTCACCTACGGTGGCTGCAAAAAACACAGAAATCCATTGTTAAAGCCAGCATTTCTGGGCTCTTTAGTTAAGGTGTAACAGGTAGACTCTACTGCCGTAGAGTCGTACTAAACATTCACTCTGCTTCATCGTGAAGGTGTGAAGGCTCAAGAAGATTTTAAAACGGGAAATGGCGAGTTGGACCGTTTTCACCTATAGAATGCAGATTTTTATATATTTGTCAATTTGTTGTGCATTGTCACCAGCATTGATGTGTTTGATCATAATCATGTCATATAATTCTGTTTCCAGCTCAAAAAACGTGTTTTAGTGTTTAGTATCACTTGTCCACAATGCTGGATGCAACCCGCTATAAAATGGAAAGACATAATTGAGAAAATAATTTCTCTTCTAATATCTTAATGAACAACAAAAATAATGTAATGAAAATATAATTCGGAATGTTATATTCCATTTCTGCGATTAGAGCCTCATAAACATCCCTAAATCTTATACACTGGACATTTAAGGTTAAACAAAAATAATATTGCCATTGTAATGACCTGTTAAAAATAGTTACAGGCACAGACTCACCTTTAGCTCCCTATCATGGTCTCCACTGCACAGTGTGTTCAAGGAAACTTTGAAGGATTTCCAAACTGGGCTCAGGTTGTTCATGACCGTCTGCCGATGTACAAGACGCACAAACACAGACACACTTATTGTGTAATCAAAGCATGTCAGCATGTTGATACAAGGCTTGGCGTGCATGTAATTACCTCAGTTCTGTGTACGAGTGATTCAGTCCCGTCGTCATTTATTCTAAAAATCTCCAGAAAAGGGTCTGACTTGCTGAAGAAATCCTTCAGAGGGGAAATGTACATGTAAGGCAGTGCCTCAGAACTGCTTTTGATCACCATAAATCATTCATACACTAACAGAATCATTACTTCACCCCTTTATTCTCTCTCTCTGTCTTCTTTGTTTCTTCTACCCATTCCTTCTCTGTCCTCTCCAATTCATCCTCCCCTCCCCTGCTTTCTTCCATCTTTCCCCTAAGGCCCCCTCGTTTGGATTAGTCAGCCGTGGCTGTGTGTGTGCATGTGTGTGTGCACATGTAGAGGCTGAAAATTAATATAGTTATCTGTGTGTGTGGTGGAGGGGGTGAGGGAGATAGGAGGGGTTATTTAAAGGGAGGGTGGGGTGCCCACCTATCTCAACAGGCCTCTTAATGCTACATTGTACTTCTGTGTATTGTGTGCGAGTTGCTTCATCACCAAATCCCAAAGCCCTCCACCCACATACTTCTACAAACACACGCATGCAGGATGCACGGGATACTCACATCCCTAAATACTAAATTCCTCTCGTATCTAAAGGCGAAACGAGCATTTTTTTTTTTTTTCAGTTTCAGTGTAAAGTGTTCACACAAACCTTGTCATCCAGCTTACGAGCACTGAACGAAAGTTCGACATAATCGTCATTACCAGACAGCTCCTCCGCTGTCACCTTTAATGGGAGAAAGAGCGGGGGAGAGAGAGAGAGAGAAAAGAGGTGTAGGGGAGGGGAGGCACAGAGGGAGGGAGAGAGAGGCGAAAATGAGATGGAAATGAGGAACAGAACAGATTGAACAGCCAACATCATCAAATTAATTATCTTCAGACTGTTTCAGTGCAAGAGGTGTGTGTGTGTGTGTGTGTGTGTGTGTGTGTGTGTAATTTGTATGTGTGTAAGTTGTTTTAAATACAGTGTGTCGATTTAGGAAACAGTTACCGTACCGTTATGGAAGACTTCCCAGCAGTGTTTCCCTGTTTGAGTAGAGCTTTGGTCAGTTTCCTTTGTGAGACGATCTGAAACAAAACAGAAACAGAGATAACGAAATAAATACAGACACACACCACGTTAGACTTACTGAGTCGAATCTTATAGTTTACATTGTATTGTTCATTGCTACATTTTCAAGACTATTTGACTAATTTGAAGAAATCGTAGGTGAAGATCACTCACTGCACTAGCAGCAAAGGTATTGGAGAAGCAAAGATCATTTATACAAAGATGGTCCCTCACCGCCTCCACCACACACACAGATAACTATATTAAGTGGCCACGGGTCACTAGACGATGAATGACGATGATGATGATGTCGTAATCTATGATCACATTCACTTCCCCCACTGGAATGAAACACAGTTTCCTAAAGGGGTAGAACAGTGGAGAAACTTGTCTTGTTTTTAACCATCTTTGGAAAAGATAAGCATAAGGATGCTCACATCTAAAACACTGAGCCTAGGGCATTTTTCCATCGTGCATATTCTTCATCTTACCTTATTTGTGACACCTTTGTGTTACCTGGCTCTTCTCCTTAAAGGTCCAGTGTGTGATATGTACTGACACCTAGTGGTGAAGTTACAGATTGCAACTAACTGAACACCCCCCCACTGTGACCTACAGCGGCTGCTAAAAATGTGAAACTCCCTCCTTAGGATCAGTGTTTTGTCCATTCTGGACTTTTTAGTTAAAGGGGTATTAAGTCAGACATAGAAGGTGAACCTTATGCACCTTAATGCACTGTAACACTGGATGATAAAACAGAAAAAAGAAGTAGTCTGTTCTGAGCTGAGCCACTCTCTATGTATAAACGGCTCTTCAAAGGTAATGAAAACATTAAAATTTATATTTTCAGGTGAATGTATACTAATGGAAACTAGTGAATACTTGTGAATATTATATTCAATTTTTCGCCTCAATCCCTGTAAATCTTGCACACTGGACCTTTAAAGTTAGTATGCAACTGCTGACCTACACATCCAACACAAAGTCACCTTTCTCACTACCTGTCAAAAGACATTTTGTTTTCATTTTATCACTGGTATGATTGGCCAGTTTTCACCTATCATCTCATGCTTTTTTTTTTTTTGAGGAGACAGCGGGATCTGTATTGTGTGGACCACACAGAACAATGAACCGAAAGGACAAGAGCTAAAGTAAAAGGAAGCTGTAAAAAAAGGCTGCAGAGGAAGGTGCTGATTCTCAGAGGTGTCGGGAATATGAGCAATAGCTTCACATTACTGTGAGCCATGTGAGTGAGTGTTATTATCAAAAGAGCAAAAGTGATTCACAGGTATTTTGCACTGGTCCTCAAGAGTGAAATGTTTACGTACGCAACTCTGTGTATGGGTTGTGCCTCAGTAAAGAAAATAAAAAATACTCATATTAACATTGTAATTTAACTCATGGCACTAAACTTTTCCAAACATGGATTTTTTCTGGCTGCCAATTTACGAACAGTTATTGAAATCATCAGACATTCCTTTGCATCTTTTGTATTTCACTGATAGGCTGTATATTGCTTTTTTTAAACAGTGGCGTTGTTCACACCCAGACAAATGCTGCCTTCATTTCATGCTATTTCAGTACACTCATCTGGCTCTCGACTTCAAAACCTCCCCCCATTTCCAAGTCAATTATCTCACTTCTCGACTATTGTAAATCCACCGGCTTTATAGTGTTGCTGACAATAAGAAGTGGATTCTAATGTAAACAAATACTTTAATCTGGTAGAGACACCCTTAATTCTGTGAACTCAGCCTTAGTGCAAGCTAACCACGTACTTTTACTCAAGTAATATACTTAATTGAGTCTCTCTGAGGCACATATTGTCCTTTTGACTTCACTACATTTGTGTGACAGCTTTTCAGATTACAATTTGTCATCCCCTTCCTGTCCAATGAAAACCGCATATCTCCAAATGTGTTCATTTTGAATGTTTGTGATAAACTGAAGGATTAAGTGTTCCTTTGTGGATTGAGGACATTCCCCTCCTTCTTAAGCAAAATAAACTTTTTAAAAACCCCTCTTGGATTCGCTGGAAACTGCATTGTCACGAAGCTGAAAACATGGGCTGTTTTTCTGCACTCAACCTTAAACATCTACAGCAGCAAAATGCACCATACACATTAATGCAGCAGTAGCGTTAATCCAAAACCAATATAAGTGATAGTAAAACACTGACAGTGACCGATTTCCTGCACAATGAATATTTTTTACTTTTCATGCTTTCCTCTACGTGTTAATGGTTACTATTGCAATTAAAATCTATCTTCTTAAAAGCTCTCGGATATTTGCAACATAAACAAAGAACATCTTTAAATATTGATTGTAACAACGTCATTAGGGAGAGGCAACAACACTATTAGGTAGGCAACAAGGCCATACGTATTAGCCTACAATATCCACATAGAAATGCTTTGAAAACACACTAAGTTCAAAGAAACAACATCAATATTTAAACAAAGGACTCAAGGACATAGGGAGTGCCGTGTAAATGTAGAAAGGGAGAAGATCACGGACGTTAGCCTGTGAAAGTTGCTGCTGTAAAACAGCAAAACATGCATCCGAGCATGATACCATGACAGTCTCAGCTGCTCTTCATCAAATTTGATGTTCCTAAGTGCAGTCACCTGGAGAGTTATGCCAAACTCACTCTAGCAATTGTTCACATGTGCACAACAAATTCTCAGCTGCAAACTTCACTCGCATGCACCACTTAGCTTACGGTGACCTACCTAACAGACTGTTTGAAATTCAGCCATGATTTCTTAGAGATTTCGGCTTTATTGAATAGCATGCAGTGGATGGATGTGGACGTTAATCTGCAGCGGTTCTGAATCACACAGAAAAATAGGGCTGTTACTGTTCTGATAATGACATTTTAGTTGAGGATTAATTGTCATTCAAAATAATTGATTTAATTGACTTTTTCCTGTTCATTTTCTGCCACTAGTATAGTATAAGCCTGACAATAGTTTATTTATGTACATACAGTACTCCTGAAGAAGAGGAGTCATTTATTGGCATGGAAAACTGGATGACAAATAAAAATCGCACTTGCTTTTAGGCTTTGCACACAAAAACCGCACAGGGCAGATTTGACATCAATGACTGCAATATACAAAGAAATAGCACTGGGCAATATGGCCAAAAAATGTAACCTGTTGTGGATGAATTTTTGTCTACATGATGTCAAGATAAAACACGATTTCTTTACTAAAACTACATGTCATATATGTTTAATATCAATAAACAACAATAACAAAAAAACAGAACTTGCATGGGTGTCAATGTGCATTATTTGTTAAAAGAATAAAAATAACTTTTAAGAAATTTAAACACTGCTCATAGGCAATGAATGGAGAAACATATTCACAATTAATACATTACGACAATCAAACAGGTTGGATTTTACATTTTTTACTGAGCAAGAAAAGTCTCTTGAAAAGGCACTAATCTCAATTTTGAATTTCTCAATTTACGATTTTACAACATTTGATATATTGCCCAGCCCTACAGGAAAATTGCTGATAATGCAGTTACTAATAGAAGTTGAGCATCTCGAGATGACGCCATTAAAAGAAAGTGCCAAACGGTGAAAAACTGAGTGGAAATACTGATGAAATATGTCCTGTCAAGTTAGTTTAGCTGTTCGTGCAGGTGAATGGAGATGATCATCATGATTATGTATAGCATAAGGTTAGCTCAAATAATTGCAAAGAGGCTGAGAAGATGAGAAGAAACACAGCCTCTTATTCTATTTTATAGAGGACTGTTTAGAGCAGGGACACCGACCTGTCCCAAAGTGCACTCCATGGCTCCCAGGAAGTCAGCATCACGGAGGCCGTTGTTCCCAGAGCTGATGTCATGAAGCTCAAAGCGAAGCCTTTGGACCTCCTCGAAGTAGTAATCCACCAGAAAGATCTTGGAGAAGACCGGGCTGCTGCTGCTCCGGATCACCTCTGTACGGTCCACCTGCGAACACACATGTACATGTGCCCAGAAGCAGAGGGTTTGCATGGACCAGACACACACAACATCACATAACGACAACGCTAATGACACCTAACATTAATCTTCTATCACATAGAGCTAGGACTGGGCAATACAGCCAAAAACGTTTATCATGATAAACATTTCCATATCAGTCTATGTCAATTGATAATTAATGACAATTATCACGATAAATGTCAAATCATGATTTCCTTCAAGTATAAAGGACGATTTTTGGTTTTAAATTACTCATAAAAGAGGTAACAACATGACAAAAAACAACCCTGCAAAAGACATAATAAGATGAAAATTACATAGAAGACTAAACCTGGCATATCAAGACAAAAACACACCTGCTTTTGTGATTTAGCCTGTTAATTTTGTTTACTTTGATTTAGTGTTGCAAAAACCAGCGTTGCTAAAATACAGAAAATAAGTGCAATCTGAGTTCTTATTCAACAAGATGAAAACGATGAACATTGTGGTTTTAAACTCTTCTTTATGGTCAGAACTCTTGACAAACAGCAGAACATTACACAGATCTAGAGGCAGAACATTCCAAACTATTATAATGATAAAAGGTTTGTTGAGCATCAAAATATACATGAGTAAAATTAAGTCAAACAACTGCACATTTTGTAAGTGTTTAAGCTTAGAATGTAAACAGAATAAACCCAAAAGACAAAAGAGAAATGGTATCATGATAAATATAATCGTCACGATATGAACATACATCATGACAATGATAATTAGTGTTTTATCGCCCAGCCCTACATAGAACTATGGTATATTTTACATGGGACAAAAACCGAGCTATGTGGAACTTTGATAAAAATAAAAGTGAACAGTTTCATTTTAAATAGAGCGTTCTGATCCTCCAAAGTGGACTGATGTATGAGAGTTTCATTCAACATGTAACACACTGTGCATTGATTGTGGATCTCAGTGGCATCGAAGCAATTACCACAAATAGCCATTACCAAATTGTTTACACTTATCATCCTGAGAGCTTGGAATATGGATTTTCCTTGATGGCTAAAATCACACAAGCTGTTTGACTACAAAGAGTTATACCATTGATCTTACATTTTCTTCTCTCTAACTGCCTGACACAGAAAGCTATAGAAAGTGAAAAGAAAGGCTGTCACTGCTGGCAAAAAAAAAAAAAAAAAACCTATCCGCCGCTAGCAGGAATGACTGAGTCTCTTTTATTGTCGATAACCCTTTATTACACAAACACACGCGCACGGGCACAAGTAAGCGGCACACCAGCATATACGATGGACACACACACACACACACACACACACACACACACACTTACACTTACCTCAAAAAGCTGGCATCTCATTAAAGCAAAAGCAATCATGTCACGCACACATGCATTACATGCACGCCCTCTCTCAACAATTATCCAATTAAGAGTATCTGAATCTGATGGGCAGCGATAACATTTATCCTTTTCCACATTCCCACAAAGGAGCTTAGCGTATCACACACACACACACACCCACACACCCACACACACCACACACACACACACATGCATACACGTACAAAGACCACTACATTGCACAAAGTAGAGTCTCCAAAGATGGAATAATGCTGCACTACTTTCTGAGCACTTGATCTTGAGCCCTTGTGAAAATATAATATATGTGTGTGTGCGCATGCTCTTGTATGACAATGAGAGAACCAGTTTGGATTTTAAACCATTGAAATGAGGACCTGACTTACAAATTGAGGACAGTTTGGTCTTTGCGATGGATCTTCAAATGGCTTTGTGAGGGTTAAGACCAGGCTTTAGGGTTAGATTGTATGCATTCAGTTATGATGGTTAAGGTCAGGGTAAGGGATAGCGCTCCATCTCCCCAGAGATAGAGGTATTGTGTATGTGTGTGTGTCTGTGTGGGCATCAATACCCATGATGTTTACATGGCTAACGAAAATGAACAGTCCAAAAATTCCTGTTTACATGCAGCTGTGCATAAACCGGTTAAAACTAGGGCTTTTTTTCACCGTTTTCAATGGTGACTGATGTTCCACTGTGCAAACACAGCCTCCCTCATTCATTCCTCCAAACACCTTCTTGGAAAGGTCAGCTTTTTGATATTTGCTCTTATCCAAAAACCTGCTGATATCCTCTTCCGTAACGTTTTAAAGACGGTGTGTTTCTCCTTCCGACCAGAAGTGTGTTGTCTCTACCCCAGCTGACCGTAAACAGGGGCCATGTGTCTCAATGTGTAGTAAAAAATGCAAATGAGATTCATATTCCGAATGTACTGCATACATGTCCAAAGAATCTTCCTAAATCCCGAATAATATCTGCATATCCCACAAGACTTAGTCATAAAAGCTCCATTCGGAAAAAGGCCTAATTCAGAATATCTAAATGAAATATGCTGTTTACATGACACCTGTCAAATTCTCAATCTTGTCATTTTCGGAATAACATTGTTACATTGAATAACATTGTAGCACTGTAAGTGTGTATCTAAATGTTTAAAATTAAGATAGTTCCCTACACATATGTCGCAAAGTGCAGGTAATACGTGTGCTACAACCACTAGTGAAGCTTCATAGGAAAAAGGTTGTTTCTTTAAATAGCAAATTCCATTTCAAATACTTGAAAAATCAGGCTGGGTCTTTGAGCTAAAAACACAGAAATCTAACCAGTCTGCCCAAGCAGGAAACAAGACCGGTTTCCATTTCCTATTAAGTGGCAAACAATCTATTCTCAGAGTTTGTTGCCTCCTGTACATTTGAGATTACTCCTTACCCAATACGTGTCAGAAAAGAAACAGCTTTCACTTCTTAGAACAAATGATTGGGGTCGACAGCTTGTTTCAGAGCGCAAAGAACCAGGACACATTTCCGTTTCAAGATGATAAAAGCATTTGGATTGAATAATACAAACTGTTCATCAGTCTTCAGTGACTATGTTCTTGCCTTTTGCAACAATTAGCATTCATATTTCATGTGAACCAAACGTAACCCACAAATGAGTGTGAGAAGCAGCACAATCACACCCCTGCATGACAGCTCAGGTCCTTGATTACACACAATCATTTAGTCAGACATGAATTCAGTAATGTGCTTGAATAATTTCAAGTGCTCTCTGCAAAAAAAATTTAGAAGCCTTCGCGTTTGAATGGATGGAACTAGATGCATGGAAGTTAAGTTCCCAGTACAACTAGTACATCACTGGGTCATGGACAAACACTGCGTGGTATGAAAATAAACGTGAATAGCTACGTGCTGCCTTTTACTCAGACTGGGACTAAAAATTGGATCTTGGAACTTTGCAAAAAAAGCGCCTTTGACAAATCTCACAATGATATTGTTATGGGCTGAAACGTTTGTTGGACTTCAAAGATAACCCCAGCGGCTCTTATTTTGAATTCCTTACAGCGGGTCAAGAAGTGTTGTGTTCAAAGACATTTCAGAACAGTTAACAACCCTGCTTCTTAAAATTACTCCTTTTCTGGTTATGAGAGTCTTCCTGCACCTGAGATCCACCTACACAATACTGTGCCCCGCTTTCACCCTCACACCATTACAATACCTCAAACCACTGGCCGTGTGACTGCATCTTTAGCACGACGCAGGGGTCGGGTTTGGAGAGGGCGTCGCGGTCCGAGATTCCTCTGCAGGCCACTCTCAGCTCCACTTTGGTCAGGCACGGGGAGCTGATGAAGCCCAGCGTGGCCTCTGCGGATTCGTAGATGTTACTCATGCTGAACACACAATCACACACTGAAAGAGAGAGATAGAGAGAGATAAAACATGGGGTTAGGTAGGTAGGTAGGTAGGTAGGTAGGTAGGTAGGTAGGTAGGTAGGTAAGTAGGTAGGTAGGTAGGTAGGTAGGTAGGT
>JAPQRN010000003.1:6085466-6108246 GCA_037367275.1 Coranthus polyacanthus | reverse complement strand
CAGAGGGAATCAATCTTTGCTCTTGGCTGCGTATGTGCACATGTGTAGGTGTGTGTGTGTGTGTGTGTGTGTGTGTGCGTGCGTGCGTGCGTGTGTGTGTGTGTGTGTGTCCATTCACCTTGACATGTGAACGTGTAGAGTGACTGTGACAGATGTGACATTAATGATGTAGCCACGGGAAGGTCCATGATACTCACTCGCACTGTAATTGTTCTTCACATATTGATTATTAGACAAAGAGAAGCAACATCGCTATCCACCTTACAGTACAGGCAGTTAGGAAACAATGGGGCATGTTATGCAACTCTATATGGGATATTATTCATGACAGGTGACAGCGACATGCACAGCTAAATGGGAGGACACACAAAAAAGCGGGTTTGGATCTGAGAAAAGAAACAGCGGAGTGTCAGAAGTGAAGCAGTCTGGTGTTGTGAACTCGCAGTGCTATTAGAGCTGCCAGAGAGAGTGAACCAGTGAGAGTGAGGAGGACAGAGGTTGTGAGAGGGGGGGATTAGAGAGATGGGGTGAGAGCAAAAGCTGGAGGAAAGCTGGCAAATGAGAGTGAGTGAAGCAGAGGGGAGAGGGGGGCTAGAGAATGAAGCAGATCTTCTCATAGGGCTTATCTTGTAGCACCTAAACAGAATACACTTACAGCACGGGCTTTCTAAGAGTATCCTAGAAGGTGTTTGCAGTATTTGCCTCCAACAAAGACTCAAGTCCCTGTAGACTTCTTCAGAATTAAATTATGTCATGACTGATAATACATTTACAGTTGTCCGATGTGTTTTCTGCCACAGAATTAAGACAAGTCACACTGTACATTCTAAGCTCTTTTTTTTTTTTTTCTTACTGCTGCATCAGGCTGCAAAATCTAAAACCATCGTATATTACATGTCTATGCACTTAACAAGACAATAGAAAACAATGTCCAGGGAAAACATTTTGAAATAGTCAATGGACCTCTCACGGTAAGGCATGCGCTGTCCGGGCTGTCTCCTGCAGAGAGAAACTCACCTCAACGACCTGGAGAAAAGATCCGAGCGGAGCCGAACAACTTCACCGCCGTTTACTTGACAATCACGGATACCTCACCGCCACCGGACCCATCTCCCTTCCCTCACTCTCTTTGTCTATATGTTTTCTCAATCCCCCTACACTGCAGAGATCGGCTGCTTTTGGCGCTGACAGCACAAACAGAGCTGAATTCTAATTCCCACTGGGTGAGCACGGTCAGGATGCGCTCCGTGCGCCTGGCTTTACTCTGGATGAAAGATGGGGAGGAGGAGGACGGTGCGCCACTTAACTGGAGTTTGTAATCCTCTGGCTCCATCGGGGGCCGCAGAGAGCGCACCGTACCCAGGGACCAGCAGCCTCGGCCCACGGTCTATTGGCGCCATCTTGTGGTTATCTCGGTGAACTGCTTCCATAACTGATTTCTCCGGCTCTCATATTTGATTGACCGAGATACGCTTGAGTCGTTTTATAATAAGCGGTGACACACACCTGAGACCACACTTGGCACTTCATTTAAAGTTCACACAGTGCCCATCAGATTCTCAGATTAATTTAAGACTTTTCAAAAGTATCAAAGAGGCAATGTTGCTTCGGAAATAAGAAAAAAAAAAAGTCCAAATAATACACGCAGCCTATTTATTAGTGTCTCGTGTAAATTGAAATTGAAATAACCTGCAGGGTTTTCGCTACCATTATAAGATGTAGGCGCAGCACCTGAGCCTGACCCGAAGACAGAATTGAAGAACTCAGGTGAGATTTCTCAACCACTCTGGAAAGAAAAGATTAGCCCAAATAGACAAGATAGATAGTGTTGTTGTTTTGTTTTTTTTTCTTTTTGGGGGTCATCTATTATTCGAAAAATTGGAATTGTTTGTTGACTTCACCAAAGAGCAGGCTGTTTCACATTTCTTTGAGCTATTTTCTAAATATTGCTGTAAGTCTAAAATTATGCAAAAAATATATCTTATTTAGTGAAATAACACCAAAAAAGCCCTAAGCCCTACGCAAATCTAGGGGAAACCCTGGCCTATATGTAAATATGGGCCAATAAATCCATTATTTTAATGAGGGTGCATAATTAAACAGACCTATAGCTCACAGTGTGTTGTCCAGCTCTAATAACTAGAGCATACCCACTAGGCTACTACTTATGCATTTATTGTTTGCTTCAGAATTCCGACAGTCTTTATCCTAGACTCAGGCACGATGCCATATGCATAAATCAAGGCATTGGTTTAAGAAGTGACACGTTTAAGAGGATATTTTGTGTGGATTTTTGTGGAAGCCCAGTAAGATCGGGATAACAGCAAACGTATTTTATAGGTTAATAGGGTATAAAGTGAGATCAGATCATGCATCTGACTTTTGTTCATTATTCATGTATCACATAATCAAACAGAAACCTAATAATATTGCTAATAAATACATTTTCACTGTTTTGGTACATGTTTATTTGGACGTGATTGATACTCAGCTATAGCCTATTGTGTTCTTGAAGACTATAGGACTTGGAGTTGATGGGCAGTCCAGATATGACACTTTTCTGATGAGATCATCTCATGTCTGGACTATGGACCTCAGCTTTGTGCGGGCGGACCACGCCCCGGTCCCGGCGTGCTGTGCTGTGCACCAGGCTAGGTTAACGCAGAGCTGCTACATCCGGGCGATCTGCTCGGTTTTTCCAGCCCTGCGAAGATGGCGACTTCAGGGAGGAGTGCATTATTATCCTCCACCTCAGCTGGACCTAAGAACACACTGGAGAACTCCAACCCAGAGGAGGATGACGGGCAGAACTTATGGTGCGCGACAAGCGTTTAATAAAGCTTGGTTATTGTGAGCGGCGGTTTAGGAGGCTCAGAGGGTTCATTGTGCAGGGATGAGGATGGTTTGACAGCTAGCCTGCTGCTAACGAGGCTAGCTAGCATCAGCACCAGACAGGCTGTTCACTGGTGACACAGCGGCACTAGCTCGCCTTAGCTTCTCGCTGTCAGTCGTTAATGAATGAACTGAGCTCGTATGGCCGTGTTTTAACTGGGGCTGTTATGTTTGCAGGTCGACCATCCTGAGTGAAGTGTCAACCCATTCAAGATCTAAGCTACCGTCTGGAAAAAATGTCCTGGTCATGGGTGGGTATCTTGTGTTTGTCTGCAGACAGTTGCCAGGCTAGCCAATAGTCATCGTTAGCTTGATTAGCCCCGAAGCTGGTGGTCACCTCGTCTTGGTAGCCTCATTACACCTCGATAGCAGAACTGGCTAGGTGATGCTTTGTGTTCAAGCTTGGTCGCGTCTGCTAGCAGATACAGGCAGGTGTTTTTATTTTCTGAGCGCCCACACTGACGCACGAGCACACGCACGCACAAACACACAGCCTTATTGTCTTGTGTGAGACACTCGACTAGCTTAGATACACTGCAAGTCATTCTAGCATTTATTGATGCTAGCAGCAGCAGCGGCGGCTACAGAGAGGATGCTGAAGACGAGGCGAATCGTGTTTGTGTGTGTGTGTGGACGGGGCCACGGGGCTTTATGGGACTAGGTAAAGCAGAGAGGGGTGCCTCCCGTCTCGCTCGGTCCTCGTGTCCCACGCACACTGTTTACACATCCGCCTGGGATTATCCAGCGCCACAAATCCATTCCAGTCTATCAACGAGCTGGTTCCCGGTTCGTAGTGGAGCTGTAAAGCCATTTGTGATGCTACCCATCACAACATCAGCAGTCCATGATGCATCGAGTCCCCCTGTCGGCATAACATAATATGGCATACACAAAAGCGGTGACAATAACGTGCTGTCAGCCTGAATTTGTCCCGTATGCCAGGACAAATGGACACACGTTGTCAATATCAGAGATGGAACGCAAGTATTGTAGTCAAGTATGAATTTGAGGTACTTGTACTTTACTTGAATATTTCCATTTTATGCAACATTCTACTCGTACTCCCCTACATCTCAAAGGTGAATACTGTACTGTTTATTCGACTGCATTCATCTGACAGCTTTCTGGGCACCAAGCTAAAATATTTTTTAAAAAACCCTGTAAATGTATAGAATAATTCCGGAAAAGTCAAATAATCGTATAGTCCAGTATCACAAATGAACAAACTGACCTTAAAGGGCTTTTCAGTCTGTACAATATGACCACTGGCACCCGATTAGGAAAATATTTAGTCATATTTACCCAGTATTTACGCTGTATTCCTTCCACTAGTGGAATCTAAGTACTTTTTTCAGGTACTGTAATTAAATACAAAATTGAAGTACTTGTACTTGACTATTTCTATTTTATGTAGCTTTATCCTTCTACTCCATTACATCTCAGAGGTGAACTTTGTACTCCATTACGTTTCAGATTACGCGGTTTTATTGGTCTTCCTATCCAGTGAAAACCACATATGACCAAATATGCTGATTTTAAATATTTGTGACAAACCAAAGGATGAAGTGTTCCTTTTGTGGATTCGCTGGAAAGCTGATAAAAGCCCTCTTTTCTTATGGTTTAATTGTTTGCACATCTGTAAATGAAGTTTTGCACAAATTCTAAATGTGTGGTGGATCAACCTACCATATTTTATTTTTAAACCTGCGGTGTGTCTCTGTTATAGGTCATTGAATGCATGAAAAAAAACTGCACTGCGCTAATCAACCAGAGCTTTTATTTCAAGTGGGACTATTTAGTTTGTAATTATTATTTTTCTTGTTCATGCAGTGGATGCCAACATGGCAGAAGTATATTTTGGTACACTAACTATAAATACACCATGTCCTAAACCTGTTGTTTAGGTGAGGTGGGCTCGGGGAAGACCACCTTGGTTGCTAAACTACAGGGGATTGAAGAGTACATGAAAGGGCGTGGCCTGGAATACCTCTACTTCAGTGTCCATGATGACGACATTGATGGTAACCAACAACTACTTAACGTCAAGACTGTCACTGCAGGGTAAACAGTACACTTTTCAAACAATACAGTGGTTTTGTTGTACATGATTTCTCTGGGTCTGTTTTGTGTGTGTTTTTAGACCACACCAGGTGTAACGCCTGGGTGTTAGACGGAGACCTCTACCACAAAGGTCTGCAGGGAGTAGCTGTACCGGTGGATACGATCGGTGACACGTTGCTGCTGATAACGGTTGACATGTCACGGCCATGGAATGCCCTGGACTCTCTGCAGAAGTGGGCTGCCGTCGCTAGGGAACACATCGACAAACTCCGGGTCACCCCGGAAACACTGCGGGAGCTAGAACACAGAAGTGAGTCATACTGACAGCACTCAGAAAACATGGCGTACATTGGTAGCAAAGAGGTATAACTGGTTCTCAGCAGCTTTCAGTCCAACATGGCAGAGGTGTAGCTCTACTGCTATGCACTGATGACAAATAATTAGGTTCTAGTTCCTATAAGTATAAGTTGTTTGACAGTAGCAAGACATATAAAGAGATTAGTGATTAATAGATTAATGTGTGGTGCTTTTGGAGAACCCCTTTCAGTCTAAAATGAATAGTAAGCAGTTCTTACTATGACTCTATTGCAATGGAATGATATATTTTAGCTTTCAGTTCTTGTCAATGTTAATATGTCTTTAATGAAAACATTCTTAGAGGCATGACATGACTTGGATGAGAAGGCTTTACATTAGGCCACTTTCACAGTTTCTGCCTAAATAGACCTATATTACAGGATTTTAAGTATGTTATTTTATCATGAAAGAGGGAGGCTGAGTTCACAGTCTGCCACCATTGGAAAACTTAGAAAAAAATATTCTTAAGTGCTGCATTCAAACAGGAATATTAGGGGAATATTCATTTCCATTAGCCATGTAAACAGTTTATAAGGAATTTTGTCTTTTATTTTTAGAATAGGGGGATTATTTTGTGTATGTAAACATAGTCTTTGAAGTGAGAAACGTTATCTGTTAAATTAATGTAAAAAAGAGCCTTGCAAATACATCATTCTGCACACCGAAGGTCAGATATTCCAGAGAGCAAGAGGGCTTTAATGAAATATTACAGAAATTCAGAGATATGGATGGTGGATCCTGGGGACATCCCTAATCCTGTATAAGGGCTCCAGGAGTTTCAGCAAGGTTTCCACAACCATGGCATGTGAAAGGAAGCTAGTTTCCCAGTACCTAATGCAAATCATAAGTACTCTGTATAAACCACAACATATGGGAATAATGAAAATGAATAATGGCCGTAATAATACAAAATGTAACACTATAGTGAAACTCGGTGTGCGTTTGCATTAATTGTGTATGTGTGTGTAGTTGTAAAGCAGTTCCAGGAGTACACAGAGCCAGGCAGTGGGGAGGATGGCACCCCACAAAGGAGAAGTGAAGAGGAGGAGAGTGTCCTTCTACCATTAGGAGACAACACACTCACACACAACCTAGGCATACCAGTGGTGGTTGTCTGCACCAAGGTACACACACACACACACACACACACACACTGCTGGGTTATAAATAAACACCTTTAATTAAGATGTGTAATTGAATGTCCTATTAGTTTTAATATTTTTCAATTGTAAAAAACAACTGTCGTGTGATTTGGGACATGTTTTGCATAGAAATGCAGCTTCTTATAGCAGCAGAATGCTGGGTTTCATCTATTCACATGCATTCACCTCTGTCTGACACATTCTTATCTGTCCTCAGTGTGATGCCATCAGCACATTGGAGAAGGAACACGACTACAGAGACGAACACCTGGACTTCATCCAGTCCCACATCAGACGTTTCTGTCTGCAGTGTATCTTTTACTAAAACAACACTATTGCCGCCCAAGGACTATGCAGTTACCTTGAAATTTCTGGGAGTCATAATTCACAATTTGACCTGTACTTTTGTATCATCCTCCTTTCTATGTATTTAGAGATGTAAAGCACCACATGCGCATAGATTTTCCATTTGGTGAGTAAATCTCAGAGAGCTGGCAGGTAAATGTTTGTAACTAAATAGTCGCATAGTTTAAAAAAAAGCTCTGCTGAGTCGCTACTATCATTTGATGTCATTTACAGCTACTTCCTTTCTTGCCGCTGTCTGTGTCAGAGTTTGACCAGACAGCCATGAGGATGCATTCACTGCACCTTGTAAACTCTGAAATCTCCGGTGATTTGTAACCGTAAAAGCGACAGACGAAATGTGGCATTCCAGCACACCTCGGAAATTCAAAAATCTATACTCAAAAGCCAAAAACGGGAACATTTAGATTTTTTTCTTTGTCCTGTGTTTAATTACATAATAGTATACATGTCATACACTGAGAGGATGAAAATGCTTCCCCATATTCATACTCAAAAGTTTTTTTGAATATATTTTTCAGCCTTAAGTTGTTATTAGGATACTCTTCCAACTGGCAGCACTATGAAGTTATATGTTGTGATAAATATCAATATTGATCAATAGGAAAAAAAATCTCATGATCACCTTTTTTCGCCATATGGCCCAGCCTTAGCCTGATGGTATCAGAGAGCTTCTCGGTGCTGGTTAAATTGCTTTGTTGCACAGAGACTTCATAGATTACACAGGACTAATGAAATTAGTTTTTCAGAGTCACTTTCTTCAGTCCTGGCTGAGTAGAAATACTAGTAATCTTTCCAGTGTTGTTGTGTGTTTACAGATGAGATTGAGCTAAGATTGCACACTGCCGGTAACCTGTTCTAAAGAGATGTAGCCTTTTGTCAGTGGTACTAGTTTTACTCAAACTCTTATTTTTAGATATACTGGTGTCAAAATGATCCTTGACAGCCATGGCAGATGGGGCGTCTCTGCTTTACACATCAGTGAAGGAGATGAAGAACTTGGACGTGCTGTATAAATACTTGGTTCACAGACTCTACGGCTTTCCCTTCCACTGCCCTGCGCAAGTGGTGGAAAGAGATGCCGTCTTCATGTAAGCCTGTGTGTTTTGTGTTTGTGTGTGTACGTGTCTCTGCACATGGATAGGAGTTTAGGGCCACCTCTTTTTGGTCGTAACCCTCTGTTTTTATCTCTACCAGTCCGTCAGGTTGGGACAATGAGAAGAAGATTGCAATACTCCATGAGAACTTCCAGACAGTAAAAGCAGACGACAGTTTTGAGGACGTAATAGTCAAACCACCAGTCAGAAAGGTAAAGATAACTTGAAAATCTTACAATTGATCAGATTGTTTAGTGCTGTAATATTATGTAGCATTACCTTCCCTGCAGAAACCATGAGATCACAATGTATTTGATCTTATTTATGAGCTGATGCGCCTTCTGATATTGATATTTAATATTGGGCAGATACTGACCCACACAGCTGGAACAGGTTTTTGTGACGATGGCTCCAGTCCATAGGTTAGATTAGTTAAGTTCTTTGTTGTCTATGGTTACATCTACGTCTGTGTACTACGTCGTGCTTCAGCTGTACACTGTAGACCCATACCTGTTGTTTGAAGGAGACGCAGATTAGTGCACACATAGCACAACTGTAGCATGAATCAGTGTGAAAATCCAGAGAGTTTGCAGAGAAAGCACTCGTCAATCCCTGAAACTTCAAAATGTCATCCTTTGCTGTCAACTGGGTGACTTTTAGTCAGAAGAAAGTCTGTTTTATTCCACCAGCACAACGACTGAGCCACTAGCTTAACCTTAGCTTCAGCAGGAGCAGCCGTGGTGAGGAGAGAAAAAGTCAGTCCACAAACCCGCTGCCACCAGGTTAATACTGGTTTATGTTTGGATTTTACCAGCATTACTGTTCAACTTCATCAGGCTTGTCGGTAACAGACTTCTTCAGCTCCATGTGAACACTTCAATGTCCAGGACAACGGAGCTTTTCCTGTCAGAAAGGCCTATTCTCACACTGCTAATCTAAATAATCATCAAACTGTCAACACACAGATGACTATAATCTTCCAACTTATTACATTTTTGTTGCATTTTGTTCTACAAAGGTAGGAATCAGTATTTAAAGTGAAGCCTGAAGTTGCTTTACTCATGACAGAATGATCTCCATCTCTTCCACACAGTGAGGCGTATTATTATTAACTAAACACTGGTATTGGATCAGTACTCTGTGTTGGCCGATACCCAAATCCTGGAGAATTGGTATCAGTATCGAACTGAAAAAGTCTGATAAGTGCATCTCTAATTAAAAAATCTATTTTCAAAAAATACATTTCAAATGTTTCTTCCTTCTCACCAGATTGTTCATGAAAAGGAGATTCAGGCCGAAGATGACCAAGTGTTTCTGGTAAAACTGCAGGTCAGAAAACCTTTCTGCTGTGTTAATACCAGTATGCTTGCTTCTTCTGATCACTCCAATTAAATCTGCCTTTGGAGTCTTGATATGTTAATTAAATACTAATTGGAGTGAGTCTGCATATTGTGCTCTAATTTGCAGTCGCTGCTAGCCAAACAGCCTGCTGTGACAGCAGGGCGACCAGTGGTAAGTACCCCTTACGTTGAGGTTGTCTCATAAGGAAGATAAAGTCAACTCCCCACAGTGTCCACATGTGTGAATTAAACCGTTGTCGTTGACAGGACACCACCAGCAGAGCACCCACAGGTTCCCCCAGGACGAGTAATCGCTCAGCAGCGGCCAACGTAGCTAACGCCATGCCACAGTCAGGTATGTCACGAGCTTAATTGCTGAACACACCTCCATAGTCAAGGCTGTATTTAACACGAGTCCATGTGTGCTGCAGGTCAGACCAGTGAGGGTGTGTTGGCCAACTTCTTTAACAGTCTACTCACAAAGAAGGCGGGAACAGGGGGACCTGGGACGCCAGGCGGTGGCAACAACACTCCAGGAACTGTACGCAAGTCAGGTGAGTGGGCAGTGTTTGGATTAGAGGTCATTGTGGTACTTTGAGTTGTGCAGAATAGCAATAATTTGTTGTCAGTAGGAGTCGACCAATATAGATATTTTTTTTTCCAGGTCTGATGCTTATTATTAGTACTCAAGAAGACCGAGAAATCATATACTTTGGCAGTAAAAATGAAAATCTTGGTGTCAAAATTTAGAATAACAGCATACTGAAAAACATTAGCAAGGAGTTTCAATTCCCCACCTGAACATACAAAAACAATGGTTAATTTCTGTTATACGTCACGTCTAGGTAAAATTTATTTCTCAAACAAAAATGAAAGAATCTTGAATTCGAAACCTCTGTTCTTTGTTCATCATATTGATAATGTCTAGAAAAATACACTGTGGTCAAAATGTCTCTGTATGTGTAAGTCACCCCTCTATGTGACTGGAATTCAAAACATTTGTGAACAAGAAACTACAGAAATACAAATAATCCTTGCTGTTGGTTCAGTGTTGTTATTGGGGAACACACCCCCCGAAAGCATCTCAGCCCCCATATGTAACCCTAACCCGAACTCTGAGCACTTCCACCTGTTGACCCTGACCATGCAAATTTGTGCACATCTGCACAAGATTTTTATTTTGCATCCTGGAAGACAATGGTCCAAAGATATCTCAGTTAAAATTTGAAAGAAGTCTGTGAACAAAATCTTGATATAGTGATATTTAGAAAATCATCTACTGTGACCTTGACCTTTTTTTTAAAAAAAAAAAAAAAAAAAAAAAAAAAGGAACCAGCTGCATCGGAGCCAATGTAGCATCTTTTAAAAATTAATATATTTATTTTAATGGACATTGGATTAAAGAGAAAAAATAATGATACCGATAATCGGAAAAATGGCGTATATCTGATCCGATAGTTGGTCGACTCCTACTTAACGCCATCTTCACTCATCCCTCATCACTCAGCTTTCTTTTTTTAATTATCATTTTCACCTTTTCATTTCATTTGTCATTTTCACATCTGCCATTTTTCACTTGTGCTTCTTCACTCTCCTCCTGTCCTGTCCTCCAGACATCTTGAACATTACATATGGCAAAGAGAATCATGAAATGATCTGACTCCATCTTCCTACCGTAGCACACAGCTTGACCGTATTCTCGTTTTGAAGCTTTGTGTGACAGTCTTCAATTCATAATTACACTCATAGTCTTTTGCTGTGCGATCTCACTGTTAACATCCTTCACAATGTGTGTGTGTGTGTATGCACTAGTCAGAGGATGCTGGCCACGTTAAGGTGTGTGTGAGTGAGATATTCACATTTATTACTGCTTGTCATTATTTATCATCAGAAGCATCCATTTATTTATTTATTTATTTTACCCCTCTCCTTACCCATTTCCCTGAACCTCAGATTTTTTTCCAGCACCAATGCTGGGAGCAAGCCTCCTGTATCACCCATTTACTTCTTGTTAACAAAATAACACATGGACTGAACTGAGGCTGTGAATATTATATATTATAATTATTATAATACAGCCACTGCTGTATTAATTATGTAACTACAAACAAGGTGAAAACTGAAGTAGTGGTCCAGGAGATGATCCCGTGGATGTTATTACTTTTACGTTACATGCCGTGATGTTGCTGAGGCTGTGGCGACCTGCAATTTAAACAATATTTTAATGTCTTGGACGGAATACTGAGAAGTCTGATGCCATCAAGTTTGCTATCATACAGTATTTAGTTTCACTAGATCCGGCATATGAATCAGGATAATTATATTGACTTCATTAGTGGTCAGACATGAATGTAAAGCTCATCAGCAGAAAGCCAAGCTGGTGTCAGAGCATCTTTTTTTTTTTTTTTTCCTTCCACCTTCTTTGACATTTTTCACAAAGAAGGTGAGAAAAATGCCAGTCGCAGCCAGGACGATTCCTTTAATGAAAGTTTTAAACCGTTCCCTGTGCCCACTCCTATTTCATCCTTTTTTTCTTTTTTGGCATGTTGCATCACATCTCTCACAACTAACACATGCTACACGCATTGCACGTGACTGCAACTACGGCTGGGTGATATAAGGAAAAATATCCAGGATGTTCATATACTTGAAAACTGTGGAACAAAAACACGTTGACTCTGCTGTATTGCCTAATATTCCTGCATTTCTTGTCAAGCTGTTATGGTACATCATTTCATTGAGAGTGCATACATTCTGAGCATCCAATTACATATTTTTAATAATGCAGCCTTTAATAAACCCCACCATATTAGTGTAGTAGTACTCAAGATCAATCTTGGCCTTGAGCTGGCCAAAAGACTGAGTGTTCAAGACCACAACTGCAGGGATATCACACCTGTGCATTTATCTGATTTATTTTTTGACATAATTACTGTGATTTGATGTAATGGTTTCTTGCTTGAAATCCAACCAATACCTTTATTCTTTTGTAATTTTTGGAGAAGAAGCTGTTGCTGACTGGAGGAGATATAAGTCAAATATCAGTCTTCTGTATTAACATTTGGCAACCTAAACTGCTACAGAGTTAATCTGTAACAACAGCATCCAAAGGAAAACCTATAGCAGTGTGCATAAAGAATGGTGGTGTAAGTGACACTAGCAAAGCTAGCTAGCTAATGTTAGCAATCTGTACCAAACCTCTTCACTCCTCAGCCAAAGAACATTTATGACTATTAGCTACACATATTAGCTACACCTATCTATCTTGAATATTTAAAGACACTAGTTTCAGTTGGTTGCCAACTATTTTCCACCTGGCTGACTGTGCAAGCTACCTAATTTAGTTCACGTATATTGAGGGATGTAGCTAATGCAGTGTGAGCTTTGTGATAGATTGAGAGCACAGGGCACGTGACAAATTGTTGTTCCTCAGTTACATTTTTTGCTTTTAATACAGTAAAAAATGATAAGCTGTAGCTATTGTTATATAAAAGTTACGTTCCATCATACATCCTAATGCCCTTTGTTTATATCTGGACTGGGTTTTGGTCTTGTCTCGGTCTCTATACACTGTGGTCTTGGATATATGACTTAGTCTTGGTTTAGGTGGTCTTTG
The DNA here is from genome assembly GCA_037367275.1 of Coranthus polyacanthus. Taxonomy (NCBI): domain Eukaryota; kingdom Metazoa; phylum Chordata; class Actinopteri; order Kurtiformes; family Apogonidae; genus Coranthus; species Coranthus polyacanthus. The sequence continues at coordinate 6,095,378 of JAPQRN010000003.1, read as the reverse complement.
ACGACAACAACAACAACAACAACAGCACTAATTGTATACTATCGTGCTATACTGTTAGAAAAATAAGTCAGAATTAGGAGTAATAGCGTATTTTTTTTCCCACTGAGGTATGTTTTAGACTGGATTACTACAACAGATAATAAACCGTATTCTGAATGAAACTTTTCTGAATGTTGACTAAATGGAATGTCTGCCATAAAAAACAGATCAACAAACATCTTGACGTAATGCAGTCAGAAATATGTATCACCACCACCGTGGATGGAAATGCCCACATTCGTCTGCTGGTTTGTCTATCAGCGGGATTATGCAAAAAACTACTGCACCAATTTGCATGAAACTTGCTGGAACAGTATAGGGCATGGGCCATAGACAAACCAATTAAATGTTTCAGCATATCCTCAAAAAAGGGGCCTTCCTGTTTAACATACTATATTCAGAATATTGACTGTCTGACCCAGCCTTAATTGTAACCATGTGTAACTGCCTTTGTGCCAATTGCAATGTGTCATATCTGCCTACGCTGTAAAAATGCATTGAATTATTTAGATTTTTTTTTTGTTGCATGCATATTTGTGAATGAAATAATCTTCCTTTGTCTTATTTATGTAATTGTGTGAATCTGCTTATACTTGATGCAGGTTCAAAACTGGGCCTGAGTGATGTACAGGCAGAGCTGGACCGCATATCCAGTCGTGAGACTGACTCAGATTTGCCCAATGCCAACGAGACCCCTGCCACTGACGGCCAGGACACATGAAGATGAACACAAACTTCACCCTGCTCTCCTTCTCTCACCCCCTCAGTCACCCATCACATCCCTCACCTTTTTCTCCCTCAGTTCCCATCCCCTTCTTCATTATTACGAAGATGTGAGGAGAGAGATGGAAGGAGGAAAAAAAGGGCAGAGTGGACACAGTTCCCCACCCCCCACCCCATCATCTTTTACTTTCCTAAAAGAGAAGAACTCACTCTGTCTTCCCCTAAACCCTCTCAGAAACCTCCCTCTTTTCTCTTCCTGGCTGTTATGCTGAGGATGATTATGTGTCACTGTTACATACGAGACTGTCTGTTACATGAGAGCAAATGGATAAAGGGACCATTGGGGATGTGAAGGATGGGATGAGAAAAACCCAAGGAAGGAAAGTGAAAGTGAGAGGTGGATTGAAAAAGATAGATTGCAAGAGTGAAAGTGAGGCTCCATCCATTTATTGTGATGGTATGATTATTACTGTTTTTACTGTAGGAAATGCTGAAGGGCGCATGTTGAAGAAGCTGCACTTAGGTACTATAGGGATGATTGTGTGAGTGTTTGTGGATCACGCTTGGTCAGTGATTTTGATGGAGGAAGAGATTGAGGACAAACAAACAAACAAAAAAACCCTGAAACAAAATTGCAAACAGTCTTTGTTTTTTAAGATGAAGGGACAAACAAACCAGTATTTGTGTGTGTGATTGTGTGTGATTGTGTGTGAATGTGTGCAAACAAAAGGGAGTGTGAGGCACATGTAGATAAAATTAAGGAAGTTACTTCAACCTAGACCTGTATGTTGAGAGACTTTTGGCTGGTTGCATTTTCAACCAAATGGCAAAAACATTACTATGCTCTTACACTACAAGCTCTTAAAACAGTGCAAACACTATTGTTACGGCAGCCCGTCTGCTAGAATACATGACAAACACAATACTACAAAAAAAAAAAAAAAAAGAGTTCACATCGACGCACTAGTCCTGTGGAGAAGGCACCTAAGGTCCATCATGGCACCCTGTTATACAATTGGCCAAACTCCCCATCATGTTACATAGCACTCAAACCCATAGATTGCAGACAGTACACTGAAAAGGGAGGGTGGGTGGGTAGCTGAGCTTTACTTGTACAGAAAGACGCACTAGTGATTCAGTTCCATAGTTACTGCGACGGGCATGGGGGATGGGTGGGAGGGGGTCAGAATACGGGAGCGCCACATCAAGAATGTACAGTCATTGTCTCGCTGATTGGTCCTGTTATTTCAGAGCTCTGTGTTGGCGTTTGTATAATCAGATCTGTTAAGCAGTCAAATAAAAGGTGTATTTATTCGGATTCATCTACCTGCCTTCTCTTCCTTTCTTTACCTTGGTTATTTTTCAGGAAAAACGGAGTCGTCAAATGTCTTAAATACAAGAGCAGTGTACAGAAATCACCTTGGCTACAAGAAAGTGTAATACAAAAATGTGACCAAAGGCAATAGAAGATAACTCATTCAAACAGATGTCTTGTATTTGAAAAGGTTTTGAAGACCTTTGGAGATTCCCTGCTTAGACTTATGCCCCCACGACCCGGCTCCGGATAAGCGGTAGATGATCAATGGATGGATGGATGGAGGTTTGGAAGACACTGATTCAACATGGAGATAACTGGAAGTCCAGAGTGAAAATATAATTTATGTATAATATTTATTCATTGGAGCTCTTGGTGCAAAAAAAAAAAAAAAACAGTAAAAAGTGCAAAAAGCATAAAACAAACACCAACAGTGGCTGATATAACACGAAGGTAATGATTTTAGTACTATTTTTTAATAGCAAACAAGGCAGTGGAAATACACCTTCAAATACTGTTATTCTGCATTACATGCAAAACTGATTTACATACAGTACACACATACATCAGTCCACATTGGTTAAAGTTTATTTAAATCATAAAGTAAACAAAACAATAATTTAGGAGAATCGCTTGATCCTTTCAGACAATGCCTTTTATGCTTTTATATACACCTGATGTCATGATGTTATTCGCATATACCTATAGAACACCATAGACAGTATTTAACTGATAATACATTTCTTGCAGCAACAGCAATATGCATCCAATGACACCTTGTACTTTGACCTTTTCTAGGCTATGGCAAATATCAGCATCAGACACATGAACACGGGCTGTACCGTGCATGGCACTTTCATTTGATATTTTATCAACCAGTTATTTTATTATTTACTATTGTCCGTGCTTAAGTATGCACGAGTGGATGTTAAAAAGAATGCCTGAGCATGCAAATCCATTACAGCTGGCATGTCAATAACTACTTTAGTTATTATTATTATTATTATTCCAAATGGAAACACATATATATATGAAAAAGAAGAAATGTATCTCATGCTTCCGCAATTTGGATCTATTTAGGGAAACTTTAGTGTCTCCGAGTTAACTGCAATTAATTAAACCCCCATTCCCATCCCAGCAGCTCATGAATCACATTCCACTCTAATGAATGCATGCAGCTCACCCTCCTCACCACTACTGCATCACATATCTCCTCTTTACATTGCTAGTTCTAACTCGGGAATTGAAGAGCCGAACGTCCTTCACATAAAAAAACATAATAATATCTGGTACTAACTCTAAAACTATAGTTTTGATGCAATAACTTTGTTTAAAACGGTGCCCTAGTTTATCGAGTGCGGCAGAATACTGTATTTTCTCCTTTCGCCATCTTGTCGTTCGATCATACAGGCGGAAGCAACATCTTCGGCGGAGCAACAGCGGGTGTGGTTCGGACTTAACACGGGTGGTTCACCTAGCAGTCCTTTCCTATTTTCAGCCAAGAGAAAGAAGAAAATTTTCCTTACAAGAACCACGGAGGAACCGCTCGATACTGGTAAGGATATTACGTTTATATCTGCCATTGTACACTGTACTCTACAGCGCGTCAATGTTTTATTCACCAAAGAAAATCATCTTTGGCAAGGGAGTGGGCTCCGGTGGGGTTTTCTGATTTGGCTGGCAGCACAGCAGGTTTTGTACGGTGGTGCTTGGAACTACTTTTCATACGTCCTAGCTAAGCTAACCAAACCAGAATTAAAAATTTGAAGGGTTTGCGTGAATCTCATAATTTCAATAATGGACTAATTTGGTAAAATATTAACTCCTAATGCTAGTTGTGTCTCCAGACAAGTCGCAGCAATTGTGAAATTGTGAGAGAAGTGCTAAGCAGTGTTTGTTTATGTTAGCTAGTTAGCTAACTAGCGGAGTGGTTAGCTACGCACGTTAGGTTAGCGTTGCGAGCTTTCAAGGTAAGCTAGCTAACCTGTTAGCAGGCTAGCACAGGGCAGCAGTTCTGGTTCAAATTATCTGTCAATTAAATGTATTTGGTTATTGTGTAACCTATACAACTTGCTATTTTCTTAGTTAAGTTATGATAAGGTAGCTTATTGGGCTCATCTCACGATGAGAGGAGGAGTCGTGGAAGTGATTGCGGGGCGGAGGGGGTAGTTTTCTCTCATTGGAAACCCAAGCTGCGAGGTCGGAACTTGGCCGTGGTAGGGGGAGGGGGAGAAATATGCCTTTGATGTTCGTTGCCGCTGAATGGTGAATTGTGTTCGTGCTGGCCTGGAAATACCCACCGCTTTGCTCTCTCAACTGGAGGTGGAGGCTCGGCATTTCCCCTCACAGCTACGCTAGCAAGCCAAACAAGCACCGTCTGAATCAAAGTGCTGGCCAGGTAGAGAAAAAGACAGCGGTTTTATTATTGACACCACACCGGAGAGTCGCGTAAACACCACGACTTGGCATTGATGTGAAAAATAACAGAAGTTAAGGTTAAGTATGAGTTGTCTAATTTTCCACTCTGTACCAATTTATTTTTTCACCTAGACAGATCTGCTGTACGGGCTGAGGGCAGGCAAGAACAATGGCTACCCAGTGTAAGTATGGAAAACTTAATAGTTTTAGGTTAATCTCAACACAACGGTCTTTAATTAACTAAATGTCCAAACTAAACTGTTTTTCTACATAAATAAAATAGACAGTGTACCTTGACTCTTTGGATCTATGTAGTAATTAGAGAAGTTGGAGTTAGGTGAGCACATGTTACAGTATCTCTCTTAATCACAGTGTTCTTTAGCTACATTACAGTTCTGGGAAAAAAATTACTAAGGGAGTGCGAAAGGAATTTTACATTTATATACCTACACTTACCATGCTTACAATTTGCACTGGCCTCGTGTATTGGGGAATGCAGGCTTTTTTTTGTAATTTGACTCTCCAGTGTTTTAATTCCTCTGTACAGAACTCAAGATTACAAATATTTTAATGCTGCATATATGCAAATAAGTAAAATCTAACTTTCATAATCTGTTATTCCTGGTGCTTTACCATCTGCCTCTTTTGTATAGCTGATTTGATGGAGTTGGACATGGCAATGGGAGACAGTAAGGCTGCAGTGAGCCAGTGGCAGCAGCAGTCCTACCTGGATTCAGGCATCCAGTCTGGAGTCACTACCACAGCGCCCTCTCTGAGTGGCAAGGGAAACCCTGATGCTGAGGAGGATGATCCAACCCTCTATGACTGGGAGTTCAACCAGCCCTTCACCCCAGAGACTACAGGTAGATGCATTATTAATTTATTGCCTAATTATATAGTTTGTTTTTTTGTTTTTTTTGAGAGAATAATTAGAGGGATACAAATATTAAGGAAATAGAAACTAGTAGGGTTGTCAGTCCATTTCTTCAGAACTTCATACCACAAAATCATTTGTCAGAAAAGGCCTGAATGTGTAGTCATTCTTTATTGATATTTTTCAGACATTGAGGGTTATGCCATGACTCGAGCCCAGCGCGTCCGAGCTGCCATGTTCCCTGAGACCTTGGAGGAGGGAATCCAGATCCCACCCACCCAGCTTGATGCTGCCCACCCCACAGCAGTGCAGCGCTTGGCAGAGCCCTCTCAGATGCTGAAGCATGCTGTCGTAAATCTCATTAACTACCAGGATGATGCTGAGCTGGCCACTCGTGCCATCCCTGAACTTACCAAACTACTCAACGATGAAGACCAGGTACATGAACAAGTTCACATGCTTGTATAATTCATGGTCGTAATATAAACTATAAACAGTGCAGCTTATTTTGTAGACCCTGCATTTCCTCACCATTATTTAATTTGTCTTGCCTAGGTTGTTGTAAACAAAGCAGCTGTAATGGTGCATCAGCTGTCAAAGAAAGAGGCATCTCGCCATGCTTTGATGCGTTCACCACAAATGGTTTCGGCAGTTGTTCGTGCCATGCAGAACACTGGTGATGTGGAGACTGCTCGCTGCTCTGCTGGCACCTTGCACAACCTTTCTCATCATCGTGAGGGGCTCCTTGCCATCTTCAAGTCTGGAGGCATCCCTGCCCTTGTCAAAATGCTTGGGTGAGTAACTGGGGGAAATGGGGTGCTCTCTTTGATGACGGAGAGACTGAGAATGCATCCATACAATCCAAACCTTAGCAACATGAAGACAGAGAAGCATTGCTGCTTCACTGCATCCCTTTGTTTTAGAGGAGAAATATGTTGGAGTTTACAAAAACACGCAAGGAACAAAAATTCCCAGTTTGTGCTCAATGAGAAGTAGCTACTAAGCAAAAAATGGGAAACTTCACAAATGTGAAAACAAAATATGCATTACACAACTTATGTGCCAACATGGATGTCATCATGCAGGGTTTTTATTGCACCTTTATTGCAATCATGATTTAGGGGGGAGACCTGCTGCTCAGTGTGTGATGATTTCTTTGATACTACTTGAAGTTCTTGGGTGTAAGCTAGTTGTAAATGGACAGCATTTATAGCTTCTTTTTCTAACCTTACTGGCACACAAAATGCTTTTCAATGTGCCTCTGATTCACCCATTCACACTTGCTGGGAGTAACTCTGGGTTCAGTGTCTTGACCCTACCTACTCTGCCTTCTGAACCAGCCATTAGGTGTCTGACTCTTATTTGATTTGTGCGTTTGTTTTGTTTTGTTTTTTTTCTTTTCTTTTCTTCCCCAGCTCACCAGTGGACAGTGTGTTGTTCTACGCCATCACAACCCTCCACAACCTTTTGTTGCACCAGGAAGGGGCCAAGATGGCAGTGCGCCTTGCTGGAGGACTGCAGAAGATGGTGGCACTGTTGTCTAATACCAATGTCAAATTCCTGGCAATCACTACTGACTGCCTGCAGATTCTGGCCTATGGCAACCAGGAAAGCAAGGTAGTGAAACAAACTCTATCTACATTTCTCTCAAGTCATTCATTTTATCGAAGTTTAAAAACCCTGATTTACATTCTGCTTGTACCTTTTTGTATTTGGGAATTGTAACTTCTTTATGCATGTCTTAACAAGGGCCGACAGACATCTGAACTAGGAACTAGTGAGAGTTGATTTGTAAAAAATTTGTGTGAATCTGTCTTTATTTTAGCTGATCATTCTGGCCAGTGGTGGCCCCCAAGCCTTGGTCAACATCATGAGGACCTTCACATATGAGAAGCTGTTGTGGACCACTAGCAGAGTGCTCAAGGTGCTCTCTGTTTGCTCCAGCAACAAGCCTGCTATTGTAGAAGCTGGTATGTACATACTTGGAGGCACATAACTGAATTGCAATGTAATTAACTGGAAAATGTATCACTTGTGTGTAGTGCTTTCAAGTGTATTTTTTAACTTTCTGGTCAATAACTTGCACTACCTTGCGTGTAGGAGGCATGCAGGCCTTGGGGCTCCACCTGACAGACCCCAGCCAACGTCTGGTCCAAAACTGCCTCTGGACTCTGAGGAATCTTTCAGATGCTGCCACTAAACAGGTAAAGCAAAGTATTGAGTTAACATCCATGTACATATATTAAGTCTGTCTTAAAACAATGGTCAGGTGTACACTGAAATAGATTTTGCTCATTGTAATCATACCTGTGGTTTATAATGGCTATTAAGAGATCTTTTTCATGTGTATGTGTTGATGAGGAGTGAAGAAATCCACAATGTTCATTTTGTGCAGAAAATGTGACATTAAACTACAGCTAAGATGAACCGTTAATATTCAGTTAGTGAAATCCAGATAATTATGTCATGATAAATTTTCATTAATCTGTGGGAGAACTCCTAGTGTCATACAAGAGCCCGCTCCATGCCAATGAAGGCAATTCCATTAACGCAATGTTCTTAGATGAAACTTTAAGCATTCTTCCTCTCTCACTGAGGTTTCTGTCCCTTTTTAAATCTGGCTCTGCTCTCTGCAGGAGGGAATGGAGGGTCTCCTGGGGACCCTGGTCCAGCTGCTGGGCAGTGATGACATCAATGTAGTGACATGTGCTGCTGGCATCCTCTCCAACCTGACCTGCAACAACTATAGTAACAAACTCATGGTCTGCCAGGTATGTATTTCATAGCATAGGGTTCCCACGGTCATGACAAACCTGGAAAAGTCATTGAATTTTAAAATCTAATTCTCCAGGCCAGGAAAAGTCATTCAGTTAAATAAAATAATCAAACTTTCGGAAGAGTTTTTGTAGGAATGCGAACTGTCAACCTTTTTTTAGAAAAATTAGTAGTTTGAGATGAGAATGGGTCAACTTCTGTTCATGTGCTTACAAGTTGTGAGTGGTCACTGAAATATTATCAGACCTGGAAAAGTCTTGTAATTTTATCTGTAAAAATGTGTGGGAACTCTGATAGCATTTGGGGACGAACATTTTTTTTTCTTTAAGAAACCACAAACATTGGGCACCACTACTCACCACCACTACTGTACACTTGTTTCAATACTTGGATATCTGCTCATTTTCATTTGTTATGGAGTCTATCCCACTGACTGGTCTCATCATTTTAGGTTGGAGGCATTGAGGCCCTGGTGCGAACAGTGCTTCGAGCCGGTGACAGAGAGGACATAACAGAGCCAGCAGTCTGTGCCCTGCGTCACCTGACTTCTCGCCACCAGGATGCTGAAATGGCCCAGAATGCTGTGCGTCTTCATTATGGCCTGCCTGTGGTAGTCAAACTACTGCACCCTCCGTCCCATTGGCCACTCATCAAGGTCACTGTCCTATGCTGTCACATTCACATTTTCTCCCCAAACATAATTTTGGACTAACCTTAGATATAGTGATGACATATATAAAAATTTGTTTGTTCTTTAACATATCTTGAAATTTTTGTCCTTTCTAGGCCACTGTTGGTCTGATTCGTAACCTGGCTCTTTGCCCAGCCAACCACAGTGCTCTGCGTGAGCAGGGAGCCATCCCAAGACTGGTCCAACTGCTGGTCAGGGCTCACCAGGACACCCAAAGGCGCACCAGCATGGGAGGCAACCAGCAGCAGTTTGTGGTGTGCAAAATCAAGGCTTTCTTTATTTAGGCATTAAGAAATGGCTATGTATTGTATTTATTTAATATATTTCTAAATATTTTTCCAATACAAACTCATACAGGAGGGAGTACGTATGGAGGAAATAGTGGAAGGCTGCACAGGTGCCCTGCATATCCTGGCCCGGGACGTCCACAACAGAATTGTTATCAGAGGTCTTAACACCATTCCACTCTTTGTCCAGGTAAAATAACAACCCTATTGTGAAATTTAAAGAAATTAAAATTCTTCACAGTTCAGTTAGAATATTTATCAGCAACTTGAGTTCAGCTCTCCCAAGTTTTCATATGCAGGGTGGTAACTCTTTTACCTGTCTCTGGTCTGTAGCTGCTGTATTCCCCGGTGGAGAACATCCAGCGTGTGGCAGCAGGTGTGCTGTGTGAACTGGCTCAGGACAAGGAAGCAGCAGAGGCAATTGAGGCTGAAGGAGCTACTGCCCCACTCACTGAGTTGCTTCACTCCCGTAATGAGGGCGTCGGTGAGTCGACTTGTACAGATTGTTCACACACCATATTTTACATTGTCACTGTCATCTTTAATTACATGGATTTGCATGTACATCTTTCCTGTAGCAACCTATGCTGCAGCCGTCCTGTTCCGCATGTCTGAGGACAAGCCCCAGGATTACAAGAAACGTCTGTCAGTGGAGCTGACCAGCTCTTTGTTCAGAACTGAGCCTATGGCCTGGAATGAGGTAAATATTTAGACATGCAGCTGTTTGTTTCCTGAGTATTGCATGTTTTTCCAAGTAGGTTATGTTTTGGCAGAAAGATATTACTATGCT
>JAPQRN010000003.1:6071381-6082662 GCA_037367275.1 Coranthus polyacanthus | reverse complement strand
AAAAAATACTCCACACATGCAGCGTGTTGGACATTATATTGAAACATTACAAAGACTAAAGAATAGCAAAGCAGCGAAAATATAAAAAATCTGTGAAGATTTGAGTATTTTTCTTTAATGTTTTGTTCGTTACGTGAATAGTTTTGTTTTCTCCTGTTTTTCTCTTTTTATGTTTTGTTTTATTTTGTAATGGATGTATTGTTTGTGGATTATTAACACTCGTTCGTGGCTTCATGTCGACAGCCCACATTAGCTTTATGTTTTTATTTTTTACAGGAGTTGCTGGTCTGGGCAAGGGCGCCTCGAAAAAGGTCTGCATCTACGCAGGCCTGTACATGATTCTGACCACGATTTTGGCTGTGATCACAGGTTATTAAAACACCGTCTCGATCTCTTCAAGACTTCAATACAGTTTTGCGTAGAGCCACATAACTCACATAAACTGACTTATGGAAGTGCATTTGTTGTTAGTATTTTTTTTTTTTTCACAAACTACAGCAGCACCTCAGGATTTTATAAGGACTTGGATGTTTTTCATCAATAAGTGGACATTTTCATTTCAATTTCAAATGGCGTTTACTGCCTCAAATGGAAATAATCACCTAAAGGTTTTATGTAAACTCAAAAACATGAAAACAAAATGTCCTTATGTTTGATTTTCATCTAAATGCCAAAATATGCATGTATTTATTGTGTTGCTATTTCATATCAAAAATCCTCTTCAGTTATATATGACATTTTCATCTAAAACTGTCTAGTGTGTTTATTGCAATTCTCTGCCCTATATTATCAATGTGATCTTGCTCCTCATGTCCATCCCATGTCGTGTGTTGTAGGACTCGTCCTGGTGCAGAAAATGAAACCTGGCCGTTCTCCGATTTTCGATGGAGACGATGAAGAGGAGAAAGAGGTCACTGCCTTCATCGCCGATTCCATTCGTGATCTGCTGCTGTGAGTGTAGATCTGATCTGTCGCTGCCTCTGTGCGTTTACATTCTGGCTTCAAGTTCGGTTCTCAGGTCGAGAGGCCAAACCCAAAACTCAAAACCCAAGCTCAAACCGACACGACAAAATATCTGGCGTTTGAGGCCATGTGTGGCTGTAGCCTCAATGTCCTGTACGTGTATCAAACAAAGACAAGTAATACAACAGAAGATGAGTCAAGTGACCGTTTTGACTTGTCATTTTCAAACACTAATGTTTGATTTGTCATTATTCTTCTCAGGAACCTGGTGCCAGAAAGCATCATCTCTGTCTTTGTTGAGAAGGTATACTTTCCATTTACTCCTGTTAATTCCTCGCTTTTCGTGATAATCTTTTCTATATTTCTTGCCGGAACATCATTTCTTTCTTTATTTCTCTATTTATGTATGTCTTTATGTCCTTATTCATTTAATTTAGTACCACACGGAGAGGCACATAATCCAACTGGAGGAGGTAAATTTAGTCGTCTCTTGTTGATGGAAATACTCTGTAAATTTGAATTCACAGTGAAAACCAGTGATACGTTTGTGTCATGTGTTCTTTTTTTCTTGACTTTTTTCTTTCAGAATGTCACCGATGTGCAGCTGGTGGGCGGCTACGTGGATGGGATCAACACGGTGGGCCTCATCATGTGCGCCTTCATTTATGGCCTGCTCCTCGATGTGAGCCATGAAAAGGGCGAACTCGTGATCGAGGCGCTCACCGACATCAACGAGGTGGTAAAATGCCTGGTGAACTGGATTCTGTAGTAAGTACAACAGCATCATGAGCACAAATGGCACGAATACACTGCGCATTTAAAAAGAACATATAGGATTCAAAATGATATCATTCAGTAACTCATAGTTTTTTGTTATTATTAATAACAGGAACGCGGTAATTATCTTGCAGTGCAAAGTAGCATTCAAACACTGAATGAACATGAAGATTACTTGTGTGAATTTGAACTTGAATTGTCTTCTGTTCTTCTGCAGCTACCTACCAGTAGGCGTCATGTTCATGATCGCAAGCCATGTCCTGGAGATGAACGACTGGGAGACGATCACCAGACTGGGGTGGTTCATACTGGTGGTCGTTATCGGGTATGTTCAACATTGTTACCAAAACGACTTTGTTTTCTTGCTTCCTGCTCACGATAGAATAGAAAATAGCCCTATTCCTCCACACAGTTTTTAGAGAGAAGGGGTTTTTACGTTTTTTTCTGATTATACTGACCCCTCTGATGGTTGATTGTTGCATTTATTTTGTGTTTTCAGGATCACAATACATGGATTAATTACCCTGCCGTTGGTCTACTTTATGTGTTTGCTTCGTAACCCATTTGTTATTTTCAAGGGAGTTTCCGAAGCCTTGACAATGGCTTTTATCGTGTCCTCCAGGTGAGATCATTTCACAGTCTAGTATCCCAGACTCTGCTCTTGTCAAATGTGTTTAGTTTTCTATCAGTTTCACACAAAAAAACAAAAACAATTCAAATTAGTTTGTTAAGTCAGAACTATTGCAATTCAAAGATTTAGTCGAGTTACAGACAGTGTTATTGATGTATGAGGCAAAAAGCAGAATGTCGCAATAATACGCAAAGTGAATGTGCAGTCATTAAAAAAAAAGGATTCCTTGTGTCTTGAAGCTCTGCCACTCTGCCAGTGTCTTGCCGAAACTGCGTGCAGAAGAACGGCATCCGGGACAGCATCGTCAAATTCATGATGCCCATCGCAACCACCGTCAACATGGACGGAACGGCTTTGTACGAAGTGGTCGCTGTGATCTTCATCGCTCAGCTTAACAACATTGACCTCAACGTGGCGGAGATCATCACTGTTGGGTAAGTCACGGTCAAGGAACGTATAAAGTATAGAAATTGTTGCTTTCATTTTGTGACGCCATTATAAGATTCAGGGTTTCCTTTTACGCACAACATGATCACCGCCATGACGCCACTCCTCAGAGGGCTTTTTAATTTGGTGGTTTACGTTGTTACCTTTGTCCACTTCACTTCGTCTTCTCAGCTGAGTTCTGAGATGCTTTTAGCTCATTTCTGAGTCCAACACGTTTGACATAAATGCCAGTACATCCCGTGGAGAACGTCTGTCCTTCAAAATAAGTACATGCTCTTAAAAACTAGAGATTATGCAGCAAAAGCTTGTTGTGATCTTATTAAACATGCTCGGTATAGCTGCTTATTTGTTCTGTTAAATTCTTTTCCCATTTTATGATTTTCTCAAAATTTCACTTAATTGTTTTAAACTTCACCACAAGATGTCACTAAATATCATGCACCGAACCTTTAAAATCATCCCCAGAGCCCCCTGCCTGATTTTAATTTCATAACTTGTCACCTTTATCACTACTTGACAGTTTGCAGTTTGTAAATGTAATTCTTAAAATGGATATGTAATAATATTAGCGGTTTAATATGCGGTGACTTAAAAAACACATACATCGAGATATATATTCATTTTTCAGTTTTACTTAAGGCTGTCTTGCGTGTTTGGTCTGCAGAGTTCTAGCTGGAATGTCCAGCTTGGCCACGTCGGGGCTCCCTGCTACAGGAGCACAGACCACCATCTACCTACTGTCAGCAGTCGGCTTACCCTCGAGGGACGCAGCTCTCCTGGTGACGGTCGAATGGCTTCTGTAAGTTCAGTTTGGCATGCAGCCTTTAACCACAAATTGTGAAATGAGTGGAGTTTGAATCCGCAGTCTGGTGAAGCGACATAACCCGTTCATTCCTGTCTTTCAGAGACCGCCTCTGTACCGTCATCAATGTCCTGGGAGACTGCATCGGAGTGGCAATGGTTCACTATATGACAGAAAAAGACTTCCTGCATCAGACAGATGGGGATGGAGACAAGACAGATCAAGAGGACAGGACAAGGTGAAATCTACACAGCCAATAGTGTGGTCATTTGTAGAGAATGTAGGGTTTTTTTGTTGTAGGCTGTCCAACCGAAGTATATATGATATATCGCTGGGTGTCTGAAGCAACTCAACAATGTTTTGTGCCAAAATCTGTATAGTTTGTGTCTCACCATTCATTTATATTTTGATTTGTCTGACAGTGAGGACCAGGAGTGTGAGGCCAGCACTAGCGGCTACAGACCGCCACAAACTCCTGAATCTCCACCGGTCGACCCAGGACAGATGGTGTAGGCGGCACAACACAGTGACCGTCCACACGTTTCCACAGCAGCTCTTCCACTGACGTCAACAGCGTTCCATGTTTCCATTAGTCTTTATGTTTGCATGTTTATTACATTTATTTGAATTTTAATGATTCTGTTATTTCTTCCTATTTGCATGTAACAATTTTACGGTTTCTTCATATTTGTATGTACGTTACATTCATTTGAATCTTTTTTGTAATGAGTTATGAGTTGCAGTGATATGAATAAACAGTGATATGAATAAACATCTGATAGATTTTAATGGAACTGGTCAAAACTGACATTTGTGTCAAAGAGTTCAGTAATGTTGAGTAAAGACAGTGTAGTCCAACTGTGAGAATTTTCCTTTTTCACCTCTTCGAGGTGCCTCTACGCAAAACACTGACCCTCTTAGTTTATCATTGTTATCATAGCCAGTATGCAGATCATTCAAGACGTCCATTGTAACATGTTTTCCCATTAAAAGCCTGATGAATACAGTTCACTCTGGCATCGTATTCCTGTATTAGATAGTGAACAGAAGAAGAGATCAGATGTGTCCTCAGTGTTAAGCTTGTAGGTACAATTGAATATTTCCACATATGTGCATAATCTCATTGCAATTTATCATAGAAGGATTTACTTTTTTGCCTTTCGTATCCTGGTAAGCCCTGGTATCTTTTCCATAACCCTAACCAAACATGCCTAAACCTAACCAAAGAAATCTTTAAATATAGTCATATAATGGGACTTCCGGTCTGAGTAATGGTGGAGTAGGCAGCAAAGGAGAGCTCTGCTGAAATCCTTCTGAGATAGATCTTAAATATTTGCCAGACACGGTTTGGCCTTGTCCCACATACTTGCAGAGATGGGAAAGCCAACCAAGAAAACACCTCAAGCCTCAGAAGAGCCGGAGGAGCAAGAAAATCCTCTTGCTACCCAAAAGACAACATGCTGCTAACAACCTAGCACTATCTTTGACCCGAGCCGACGATTAGGAGATGCTGCTCAAGTCTGAAGAACGAATCATCTCAACAGTTCTCAGCAGACAGAGCACGGATTGACAATCAGACCAGGCAGTTCAGGAGAGTGAAACATCAATGAACGATATGCAAAGCCGATTACTGGAGTTGGAGAACACATGCACTTAGCTGAAAAAGGAAAACGAGGTACTCAAGCTTAAAACCGACGAACTAGAAAACCGCTCAAGATGCAATAATATTAGAATAACCAACCTACCAGAAAAAGCCAAGGGTTCACGTCCAACATCTTTCCTTGCCGAGTGTCTTAGAGAAGTTTTCAGACCTGATGCATTTCCCACTCCGCTGGCTGTAGACCAGGCACACCACATCAATGTCCGCAAGACGGAAAATTTGGCTTTAGAGATGGTTTCATTTCATGGATAAAGTTACTCTACTCAAACCCGGTTGCAACAGTTATAACTAATGGGTAGCAATCCCAGTACTTTTCTCTTGTTAGAGGCTCCTTGCAGTTGTTATAGAGCCGTTGGCCATCGCCATCAGGCATGCCGATAACTTCCGAGGCATAGAGCGGGGCGGTTACATCATAAACTGTCTCTATACGCAGATGATTTGCTGATCTATGTATCTGACCCAAAATCTAATTTCTCTTTTATTATCAACTTGCTGGATCAATTTGGGAAGCTCTCGGGATATAAAATCAACCTGTAAAAAAGTTTGCTGTTCCCATTGAAACAAGGAGATGCTACAGGCTCTCTTGATATATTCCCATTTAAAATTGCCAAAGGCTCTTTTAAATATCTTGGAGTGGAAGTGACAACGTGATCTGTCATCACTTTTCACCAAAAATGGTACTGTCCTCCTAGAGAAATGTAAACTAGATTTCGACCGATGGAAAGACCTACCCTTATCTGTTGCAGGAAGGGTCAATGTAATCAAAATGATTGTATCGCCAAAATTCTCTTACCTTTTTCAAAATATTCCCATTTTTATAAGAAAATCCTTCTTTAGTTCACTTGACAAGCTTATGGGCACCTTTATTTGGAAAGGAGGGTCACATAGAATAAAAAGAACTGCTCTTCAGAGACAAAAAAATATACAATATACAAAAAATTCTTCACTGGGTTCATTTTAACAAAGATCAATGCGATTCATGGGTGTCCATAGAATATGCTACTAGTCACCAGCATCTAGGTTCACTGGTATGCGCAGCTTTAGCCCCTCCAGCCATACAGTCAAACTTAATCATCAGTCAAACTATTGACATTTTGGCGGAAACCACAATTTTCCGCCTGCTTGCTTGGATGCATCTTATCAAGCATGGCACGTGAAAGGCATTACATTTCTGTGTAATTTGTTCTCAAATGGACAGTTTCGTTCGTTTTCTGAACTGAGGGAGACTTTTGATCTTCCAAAGTCAAGTTTTTTCAGATACCTACAAATCAAGAGCTTCGTCCAAAAAAAAAAACAACAAAAAACTCCATCCTCTTTCCAAACATACCAAATAATAATATCTTAGACGATATTCTCTCAGGTGACACACCTGCAAAGAAAAGATTAATCAAATAAGTGCTGTATTTGGAATTAGCCCATTGACTTTACCAAGCAATGCATGCGAAAGGAAGGAGAAGCATCCTGATTAACTGGAAACGGCAATCTCCACCTACCTTTACAAGATGGATTAGATCTAATACAATGTATTTTCTGAAATAAGATTCACCCTAAAAAGAACTACTCAGCAATTCTTAGAGACCTGGACCCCTTCTCTAAACTATTTTGAGGAATTACAAATATCTCTGGATGAGAGGAATGCTGAACACAACTCATTTTATTTTTTATTGTGTATCTTTACTTGTTTTTATTTTATTTATTTAACTATTTTAAAGTATATATTTCATTGCTTGTTATTATTCTTTCTTAATTATTATTATTTTTATTATTATTGTTTGTTTGTTTTAAATAATTATTATTTCATCCTTGAAAGTGATGCCTGGGTAGGGCGGTGGGTGGGTTTGGCATGGATGCTACTTGATTATATGTATGACAAATGTAATTGTACATCCATTTTTTGACATTTGTTCAATAAAGGGAAGAAAAAATGTATATATAGTCACATAATGTAATTGCTGAAAAGCACCATGAGTGGTGAAAACACTATGATGTTAATATACACGTATCTAGAAATGAAACTACGACTGGGTGATGAAACAACCTTCAAATGGTTAACCAGTAAATCTTGGAGGGCTAATCAGCACATTGACAGGTAAACGTTTGTACCAAAATAGTCATGAAAAACTCTGCTGAGAGTCTCTACATTTGATTTGATTTATACATTGTTCATTGATTCAATCAAAATTTAGAGCTTTCAGTTTCAGATTTTTTTTGGTTTCAGACACATTACTGCTTCCTGAATACAAGAGCAAGAGAGAAATCATGCACTTTGGAGAGTAGTACGTTCACATATCAGAGCCCTCTGTCTTCACATAAATATGTTGGTTTTCAGTTCAGTTACTGCTGAAAATAAAACCTTTATGTCTTCAGTTTTTCATATCCTAACCTTACTGTAAGTGAAGAAGTAGTGGCAATGGGACTATACTACTGTATAAAAAAACAGCTACAACCCAGTAGTTTATGTGGTTTCACCCGCATCGCTCCCCTTGAAGCAGAGGCTTTAGTAGTGGATTATAACCAAAGCATTTCCCACACACAAGCAGAATGTGTTTATTAAAAAGAAGAGAAGAGGGGGGGTTACAGGCATTTTGTACAGCTGGAGATTTGAGTGTGGACAGCCACTTTCAGTCAAATGTGATCACTTCTGACATTATAGGTGACAGAAATGAGCACGTGAGGCATTACCTTGTGTGTTGTCTTTTCGGGACATCATTTTCATTTTCAAAACTATGGACTGCTCTTAAATGTAATTACAATACTATTAGAATACTACTAGATTCACGAAATCAAAGCCGTTCTTCTTCACTTTCCATGAAGAACTTCATCACTCATCTTCACTGAACCTCGTGAAGGGAAAACATGCAACAGGCCTCCATAATGTCACTATTGAACTTGGACTACATAAGAACCCCATGTCATTTTGTGGTTTTTATTCACTTTTTTTACGCTTTGTTTTTGTTGTTGTTTTAAATATTTAGGTTACATTAAGTACATTTTACAACTTTAAATCTCTTTAATGTTCTGCATTACTTTCTTGACACAATTTTTAAGGTAAACAATTGCCACATTTTTTTACATTGTATCTTTAAAAAAAGAAAAGAACCACAAATGTGTTTTCTAGCAGCGTTTTATTGAAAACTTAAAGTGCTCCAGATATAAAATCCAGGTAAGTCAAGCACTGTATTACAGGCACAAATACAGTATATTACTGGTGCACATTACAGCCAGAATTGGTGAACATCATAGGCAGCATTGGGGGCAGAGTAAGTGATGTAACCTCCATGCAGGCCGGTGAAATAAGTAGCAGTGCTGGGTCTTGCATAGACGGGGATCGAGGGCTGGGGGGGGACGTGCATCCAACTGCATCCCACTTCATCAGCTCCAGTAGCATTGACTCCATGGTATGTGATGCCCCCTCGTGAGCAGATGGGGGACAACCCAGATGAAGCTTCGAGGACAAGAAGCTCAGTCGAGCCCCAGTAGCTGAAGCTCTTTGTTGCTCCTCCATGTGAGGGCCCAGGCTGCTCCTCCTCCTCCTCCTCCTCCTCTTTGAACTCTGACATACTGTACAGAGGAGAGGATCTGGGGGTCTGAGCGGAGGGACTGTCTCTTTTCAGGAGGGACTCGATGGAGAAAGGACTGTTGAATTTCACCACACACTGAACACCTCTGCAGGCTGCAGGTTCAGGGGAGCAAAGAGCTGAGCTCTGCTTCGACGGTCTGCTTATGTTCTCCATTTTCACTTTGGAGGCCAGCTCAGGAAAGATGTCCAGGATTCCTTTAAAGTGACGACGCACCATCTTTTCTGTGATGTGATGTGTGTCCAGCTTCCAGTAGTTCTTCTTACTGTCATGTGACCCTGGGATCATTGGAATCTGAAAGAAACAGCACATTTGAGATCAGTTGTTTTAATCCTACTTATACCACTGATCGCTTAGCCAGTTAATTTAATCATTAAAGGACATTTAAAAGACAGGAATGAACGCTCACCTTGAGGAAACATTTGTTGCTGGATAAACAGACTCGGATGTTGCTCTCCACAGATTTTCTGTCTTCAGGGATCACTGGTGCCAGTTTGGACATCAGCTAGAAAACACCAAGTTGAGGATTAGTGGTTTTAAAATGACAATTTGTACATCATATGACATTATTATTCCCAAACTTTGCCAATACAATGGATCAGCTTTTCCTTACCTGCGAAAAAGTCATCATTTTGTCCGGAGCATCTTGCAGGACAACAGCGATCTTAGCCAGGTGTGTGGTGGCCTTCCTGATCAGTCCTCGTTGAACAACGTCATGCTTCTGGACTCCAAAATTCACCATACTGTTTGTGCTTCTTGTTTGCTAGAGAAAGTCTCTCTGCCAAACACACACAGCAGTGCAGTGGATCTGAAGTTGACAGTGCAGAGTGCAGTTGTGGACTTGAGCTGCTCAGCTCAGCATTTAAGTCCTGTTGGGACTATAGGACACCAGAGGGTGGGACTGCAGGTTAATGGGGGACCTTTTCATGAGTAGATGGGCCATAAGGTGCTGGAGGTGCAGCCAGGTCACAGCAACTAGTCAATTTCCATATAGGCTCATCAGAATTTGTATGTGGATACGTTCTTAAGCCTGAGCTGTACCTTTTTCTTAACTACCTCTTTATGGTTTGATGTAAATGTGCTGCCACGTTTGTAATGATTTCTGCCGACTGTGAAATCCGCTTTTTCTGTATGACTCACTAAATGTTCAACTAATAAACACTTATTTATGAAACTCCTAATAACTACCTTTTAAATAAGTTTAGACTTTGTGTTTTACGTGTTTCTCGAGCACTCCTGTTTTATACAGGTTAGTGTTGATAGCAAAATGAAACTTATAGGACACCAAGACTCAGAAGAGAACTTAACTAAAGAAACATCACCATGTCCCGAAAAATGACCCGCGACACAAAGTTTCCATAAACGCCGTCAAACTGGGATTTTACTGCACAACAAACATCCTTATTTCTACCATATATGATACATAATAAAACCAACTCCACATCAAACCACATTTATTCCTAGAAAATAATGTGGACACCAGAATGTCAACCCTGTCCTTATTCAAAATGAGGAGAATGCGTTAAGAACTGAAACACATAAGGAAAGACGCGATGAGACCGTGGCTCTGCGGCACCCTGACTCCTAAATCCTAACCCCCGTCAGATACTCCAGCTTGTGCTCTCCTATTTGACTGTCACCCGACGAGCCTGGCCTTGAGCAAACATCTTCATAATATCGTACGTGCGCTCAGTATCATACATTACATCACCATCACCATTTAACAACACCAATTCATCGGAATATTAACCAGCAATCACCACTGCTTATCTGTACATGACGAAAACACCACAGAAAAATGCTGAATATTTTTGTAGTTTATAGTTGTCTGGTACCTTGAGGCTTGGGCCACGGACACCGAGGTGACAAACACTGGAATGTCAATTGGCGACTGAGACAAACAACACTCCCATTTCCAGAGTTTGCCTCACCTGTGCCTCATTTACATCCATTTTACCAGACACAAAAGAAGATGATGACAATGACATTCTCACTAACGAATAACCTGCTCCAGTAGTTTGAAGTAGGTAAGTTTATCTTTCTTTTTTTTTAACCCCTCATCAGCCTGTTCTGCACTTCAATAAACCTGGATTTGCGCCTCAGTTCATCTGGGGCCATATTCAGAGACATTCCTAGTGCAAAGATTTGCTTCTAGTGAGGAAATTCTGAGAACCTTTTTTTTATTATGGGCAGGAATTTTCCCTTAAGTTTAAAACTACATCCTACAAAAGATAAAAGTTATTCACAAAGCATCTTAAACCTTAAAAAAAGCTCCTACAGCGAAAAGCTGTAGGAGTAGGAGGACTTTTAAGATGAACAGTTTCTTAAGCAGAGGTCAAAATGGAGGAAAGACTAAGATGCTGACTTATTATAGTTTATGAAAGACTATGACTAGATCTACCAGTGGAAAAAAAGGATTTTGA
>JAPQRN010000003.1:6044282-6054866 GCA_037367275.1 Coranthus polyacanthus | reverse complement strand
ATCCAGGCTGCAGGGCCGTCAGGTAACACACACACACACTGATACACACACACACACACACACACACACACACACACTGATATACACACACACACACACACACACACACTGATACACACACACACACACACACACACACACACTGATATACACACACTCACACACACACACACACACACACACACACTCTCACACACACTCACTCACTCATTCACACACACACACACCAGTTTACTGGTAGTTACTAGAGATTAGACAAAACATGGCATTTTTGCTATCTTTTACAGTCTAAATATGTAGGTCTGTGACAGCTTACTGGAGCAGGCCTGCTGCTGCTGCTGATATTTCAGAACCAGGGATTTGACAGATTAAACGAGTTCCCAAAGATTAGAGAAGCAATCATTGTTTCTACAGATGGATGCTGTGGGCTTGTGGATTTAAAACTATATGGAGGCAATGTGGAGGATGGCCCGCCTGGCCTTGATTCAGCCTCCCCTAAAATTGAGACTCGTCGCTCAAATCTAATCAGCACATACAGTATGTTTCTCTCTCTCTCTCTCTCTTTCTCGCTCTCTCTCTGTAGACAGAGAGCGGGTTTGTGCTCAGAGCTCGTGGTGTTTTGTAACTTGGATGTTCTGGCTTAAATCAGCGTGTCGTATCTCAGGGTTTACTGTGGAAAACAAGCCCTAATGTGTTGCGCAGTAACACCGCATCATCAACGCCGTGGCTGTTTTCCTCTAAAGCTCAAATGACCGTACCATGCTGTTGAGTGAAAACACTGGATTGCCAAAAAATTTAGCTTTTCAGGAATCCACACACGAGAGCCTCGTCACTAAAACGTCAAAATAAAAGAGTCTTAATCATGAGGACAGAGGTCGACCCACAGTGGATTTTGAAAGGCAGAGGAGGTATGAGCCGATATCATCCCCAGTGATCGAATTAACTATCTTTGATTTTAACTGTTGAACTAAGTCAAAGTAATAAATACTAATTTATTAATAAATGTGGATTACTGAACATCAAACTCAAAGTAATTAATGAATAAATCTGGAACTGAACATCAAACTGTAAAAAAAAAAAAAATGCAGGTGATTAAATTTTAATTTTTCCCTCCAATTAAATAATTCCAGCTGAGAAGCCTGATATTAACCAGTATCAGATTCCAAATCTGCCGATTCCAATAGTGTGTAAAACCTTCCATCTCTATATGAGGGTTTTGATGAAAGCCACAGTAATGCAATCAGATAATAAATATTTATCAAAGGCTTTTTAAGTATCCAGTATTTTATCAAGGAAGTTGCAGCCAATAAATATAGTTCTTTAAGTCTTATTTCAGAAAAAGTGAAACTCTGCCACTCTAAGTATAGAGTTTTGCGTTCTCAGTCATGCAGCTGGTTTTGGATCATTCTTGTTGGATGATCCCGAGCCTATAGATCCTCCCACTGCTTCCTGTTCATTGCATAACACAGTCTCACTTCTGCCAGGCCGAAGCTGTTGAATAGTTTGTTTTCTTCTCAACAGTCTAACATTTTCTAAAAAAGAAAAGGGGAGAGGGAAAAAAAAAAAGCAGAAGTTGCAGTAGGTAGTATTCATGCAGGAACTGGTTTGACATGGTTAACTTGAGGGTGTGTGTGCATGAGTGAGAATGTTGCCATTGACACCAAAACCAGTTTGGAGTGTGGCCAGTTTAAAGAACCCCCCCCCACCCGCTGCAGCCTCAACATGAAATCTCTGTGAGAAAAAGATGCTCTGTGAAAACATCATTTCCCTTTTTAATATATTATTACAGGTATCTGGCAGCGTATGATAAACCAAAAAAAACTATCTGTGTGTCTTTTCACTCTTTTTTTTCCCCATGCCTTTTTATATTTAATTTTGATTGAGTATATTTTGAATGGACCCTTGTTTTCTATGCCAATAATTTACTATTTAAATCTATTTAACGCTACATGCGTTATTATATTATAAGCAGTGCCAAGGTAGCAGCGTTCATATGCTCTCATGGGATTAGGATCCTATGGGATTAAACTCCCGCCTCCTCTTCACTTGGCCAGGTGAAACAAACACCTCTGGTTTAAACAGCAGGCGACCTAGTTGTGCTGCCCAGTCAGTCTCTGCTGCCAACATGTGCTAACAGGTGGCGACGGTGGCCAAGTACAGAGGAAGTCTACACTCTGTTTGTTTGGTTTTTTTTCTGGTTAATGAGCTCTCTGGTCTGGTTTAATGTGGCTACTGTTTGCAAATAGACTTGAAAATAGGCTTAGAGGATTCCCATTTGTCGCATGAACTGATTTTTCACATTTTGTAATCTGAAATGGCCTGAGTTGTTTCATCTTTCAGCATAATCCACATCATAAACATGCCTCCTCTCACATGGTCTGCGGAATCTCGACGGGGGCTGATCTCTTGTCCTCTCCAACAAAGGTCCTGCAGTGCTAAGGCGGCCATGTTTTTCAAGGCCTCGGCAGAAAAATGAACCTGTTGTTTGATACTCCTCTTCCTCTGTGCTATTGTGAGATCTGGCTGGCTCCGGTCTCTCTGTTCTCCCGGTTAGAGGAGCATGTGTGTGTGTACGTGTGTGTGTCTAGGGCGTATTCTGCTCAACGACCGTCATCAGCACATTTTAAAAGTCATGAATCACTTCCTCTGACTGGCCACCTTTGCTCTGAAGGCCACCCTGCAGCAGCAGCAGCAGCAGCAGCAGCAGCCCCTTTAGGTTGATGTTGATCGCGTTTCTAGGTTTTTTTGGCTGTATACAAACGCTAACGAGAAACACACAAAGCACAAAACAGATGGACAGAGCCTGGAAATGAGCAAACATAGCGACTGCATCCAAGCAGCAACCGAGACAAACAAGAAAGCTACAGAATGCGCGCAGCTAGAAAGCCAGAGGAGCGCTGAAAAGAGGCTGGGATGTATTGATGGGAACTGGGGAGTCAGTCACTTCCTGTGTATGTGTGTGTGTGTCTGTTGGTCAGTTTAGTGCTGGAAGAGGGGAGAGCAGGCCCCTGGCTCTCAGGAGCCGCCAGGGCCAGTGGAGGACAAAGGGCTCTCTTAACTGGCTAATTTGATTTGCATGCAGAGCTGCAGCTTGCTCGCTCTCCTCCAACACAGCTTCATGATCCACAGCACAATCTGATGCCTGGCTTCTCCTCACATTCCCCCTTTTCTTTCTTTCTGTCTTTTTCCGACCTGCTCTTTCTCTTTGTGCTCCCCATCTAATTTGTTTCTTTGGCCCTCTCGCTTAATAGGAACCCGTGTCTTTTTTTCTTTTTTTGTTCCAATCTTTTAATGATTATCAGCAGTTTTCAGTTCATGGTTGTATTTACCTGATCAAAGTACATGTGTATAGATAGACTAGACTAACACTAGAGTGGGGTATTTATAGTCTTTTTCTTTTTAGGTTGAAGTAGAACGTAGTAGAACTTTCCTCTATTTTCCCCTTCATTCGTTTATCTATCAGCTGAGATGGTGAGACGTGTGAAGCCTTGTCTGCCTGTGTAACCCCGTCTGTCAGCTTGTGTGTTCACTCCGTCGGGTGTGGTCTGTTACATGGTCCGCATGTTCGCGCGGATCACAGTGCCAGTCTCTGCATGTTCCGACTTCCCGTGTGTGCATGGGGAAGCATGTGTGGTTGTATCTCTGCAGGGTGTGTTTGTGCGTTTGTTCTTATTCCTAGGTCTACAGTAGACTCTTTGTAAGATGAGAAACATGCCCTGACCTCAAGTTATTGGCCATTGGCTTTTTTCACTGCAACTGACATTTGGCATCTTTGGAATTTGACATTCTTGAATGTTGTATCAAACACAATAGTACACTTTCACAATTTGCCATAAAACCAAAGTAGGGCTGCAAAATTTGGTGAAAAAGTTGCTCATTGTGAACAGTGGTGCAGCTGGTGCTGGTTATCAAGGAAACTGGACAGATTACTGGTCATTTTGAAATGTGTGTTTTTTTCCCCCCCAAAATCTAACATACAAACTTAAACTAGTTTAAAAAAAAAAAAACTTTTACACAATGCCCCTCTCTGTTCACTGTCACTGAATCTAAACTTTCACCACACACTGGACCTTTTAAGTTGTAGCCTTTTTTCGATTATATAAAGGCGCGGGCTGACATTGCAATTGTATTGATTGCGCAGCTCTAACCCTAATCATCCTAAGCATCTTTTATTTGAAAGGCTTTAAATCTCAAATGCAGGTTGAACCGGTCGCTCACTGATTTATCCTCTCTGACCCCCAGGCTCTGCAGCTCTTTGGAAATGGATGACATCCAGGTTGTTGAGTCCAAGCCCCTGCTGGTTGACAGGGAACTGCCGGTATGTATTCTCACTAGTAGAAGTTCGATAGAGTATGAAAATAAGCCCCGGGAATGTGTTTTAAGATGCACAGGGTGATATTGCTCAGCTTTAAATGATTTATACCTGAAAGCTACTTGTATTGCTCATTTGTACATCTGTGGTTTGAACATAATACAAATAGGTGCATATGTTAAATAAAGACCGCAGGCGTTGTGCATGTAACTACTCTCAAATGATTTTTGGACTTATTGTATGTACCTTTCATAGCCTTTCGGACCATTCTCAGTCACAAATCTAGGTCCTGTAAGGCATACAGCTTTGGTCATTAAAACTGTTTGACCATAGCGCACAAAGAGGATTAATATTAACAATAAACGGGACTGAAAACATTGTCTCATATGATCTAGTTCCAAACTGTTCAAAAATGTAGATTATTTATCACCCTCAAAAATAGTTTTAGAGCATCAACCGTCTTTTTTAATTTCAGGAATCCTTCATTGAGCTTCAGAAGAGCAGATGTATATTTTCAGATCAGTGCTCGTTTTCTTTTATGGAAGATGCAGTGAACAGAGTAACCGTGAACATTCACAAGTATAACACAGAGAACAAAAGAAGGAAACGTATAATAACAAAAATTGACATGGAATTAAAAAAAAAACTACCCTACCCTATTCTCATATACTTAAAGTAAATAGGCTCATATTATTCAGCTCCTTTTATGTGTAACGTTTGCAAACATCTTATTAAATTTTGAGACTCTGGCCAAATGAAGTGTACCGGTTAAGTCATGTAGCCACATTTTGGAACTAACTGTTATTTCTTTTCATGACATGAACAGTAATGTCTTTGCTGTAATGAGACAGTAAGAGCGGAATAGTTAATGAGCCAGCGTGAGTCGTCTCGATAAGTCAAATACCGCCAGAATAAATGTTCTGTTCTGGTTTTAATGGCGTATTTGTGCGTTTGAGTTTGTGCATTTGTTTTCTGTGCACTACAAAATCTTTCTAATGTATGCTGATGTGTATTGCCATCTTAATTGTTGCACCCACCACCACAGTTCAACAGAATACTGTGTACAGAGTTGTTGTGAAAATACAGTCAGTGACAGGATGAAGCCTTCGGGTTATTAGATTGCAGCATGTTATACTGTAATTGCATTAGTTGTATATTATTTTCATCACTCTGTTCTTTCCTTGCAGGGCTTGAGAGAGGCCGTTCAGCAGCTTGTTATCAAGGTATGTTTGTAGACACAAGAAATGAGATCAAGGTTCAGTGTTCCCACCAACTGTACAGTAAATGCAGCTTTTAGCTAAAGCTAGAGCTGACAGATGCTGCCTGTACACACAGTTTCACAAGCATATGTTTTTTAGCTTGTCTGGTACCATCTAGTGGTTGATTAAAAGAAATACTCAGCTGGTAATGAACATGGTCGTTGCAGTACCTCATTTATCTTGGTAATGTCCTTTTGTCCGCTGTGATTCTGTAAGGGCAAAAATCTAATTTAGGCTCTGCTAATTCAGTTAGTTGCTGAAAGTGATGAAACACACTCTGGACTGTGTTTCTAAGAACAGTCCGTCAACCCTTTCATTTTTTTCCCTGCAGCACATTCACACATACTTGCGCAGATCTTCTGCTGAGTCTGGGGGCCGTATCGGTACCTTGGACCGAGTCAGACACTCAGAAAACATTTTACTGGCTCCTTGTTTTCACCTAAAGCACGTTTTGATCTTAGAAATAAAATGCCAGTAAGATGTACATTTGTTTCAACTTGAAAAATGCATTAAAATGCAGTCTTCCCTCAAATCCCTTAAAGGGGGACATATTGTGAAAAATAAGGTTTTCAGGTCTTTTTCCTTTTTATTTAAAAAAAAAGTCTGGGGGCTCTAAAAATAATGTTAAACTATCAAAACACTCACTCAGTGGAGAAATACACACAGTCCCTTGTCAGATAACTGGGCCAAGAAATTTGGGATGTTACAAATATACAGTCACTGTCCTCAGTCAGTCCTCGATGGCCCACTGGACCCACCAGAATCATCCTGGGCGTTCACATGATGGTATCTATGGTTCTGACAGGAAAGAGGTAGTGGGCAACAGCAGCACGTGTGCACATTTCAAGCAACAGACACTGAAACAGGGCTGAAAACCAGGAGTATCCAGACAAGGCACAATGACCGATATGTGAGGTATTTTGAGCCGAAACTTCTGGGGACATGTGAGACGGATATTAAAACTGCAGGAGGCGGAAAAGGGAAATAATTTCAGAATTTGAAAACGCACACCTTCCCTCTGCAGCTGTCTCACTGTCTCACCTCTGTTGAAATCAAAAGACTAAATATAAAGACAGATAACCTGATTCATGTTGCTATGGAAACGCGAAGCCAACATGTGATGGTTGTTGGAGCTGCCATGTTGCTTCTGCGACAAGCCAAAGAACAGAGCAGTACAGCCATGTTGGTGATCGGTAATTAAAACTGTCACGGCTCATATTTAACGCCCCTACCTCTCTGAAAACACCTGTGATCAGCTAAAAACCTTTTCACAGGGTAGATGTTCTACAGCTGTGACAATGTATAGAAGTCTGGTTTCCTCTCTGTCCACTTGAAATACAATATGCTTAAAGGTAATTATGGAGGTTTTGCACGATGATGCCAAAAATCCATTGCACAATGAAGCTTTAACTTGTTAAAAAGGGGTACAATATGTCCCCTTAAAGGTAATTCTTCACTCTGTCAGGTCAGGTGAGTGACTTTATGTGTTCTCTGCTGAGCCATTTAATGAGGAGGAGCTCCTTAAGCGCTTCCCTTTCGGTCCCATTAAATAGCCAATTTGCCCCTTACGTCCTGTTAACTTACTTTGGTGCCACACTGACCGGCTAGATGACCTGATGTACCAGTGTGATGGCTCTATAGAGGCTAATCCTCCAATAATTGATGATATAATATTAGATGACAATGATGATAAAGAGGCTCTACTGCAAGCATTGCCAGTAAATATGAATGAAATGGCACATTAAATACATACACTTGTACACATACATGTGTGTTGCCTGGCAGGATTATCTCTATTATCTGTGTTGCCTCCGTGCTTGAGCGTGCCCTGCAGAGGTAGAGGGAGGGTGGAGCGATGTGCCTTTTAGATGTTTACGTGTACATTACGTCCAGTAAATAGGTTATACGCCTCCTCTCCAGAAGATCTCATGCAGTCAAAGCTGATTTGAAAGGAACCCAGCAGGTCATCATGTATGCTGGGCCGTACTGTACAGGTCAGGTCACTACAGGCCAACTTTGTTTACTGTGATTCAGTGTTTGCTTAAACAGCCAGAGTTCATTCCAGAATGATATTTTTTGATGACAATATATTTAAAATGAATGGCTGTACATGAGTATTTTTCTCTTGTACTTGTATTTTAACGGTAAAATTCTTGCACAGGATGTTAAATAAAACAATAAATAAAATAAAGGATGAATAATTTTTATTTTTCAAATAATGTATGTAAATGTAAATGTAAATGTAAATGTAAAATGTATTTATTTACCTTGTATATATTAATTATTTCTACCAGCCAGAGCAATTTACTCCTGGGTTCAGTGCTGATATATTTTGTATTTTATGAAGCTAGTTCAAAGTAACACAGGTCAGGCATTATTTTGGAAGCATTTTCTCTTAGTAGTGCTGAATAATGGCTGCTGTTGTCAGCTCACTCATTCATGCATCTTGCTGTCCACGCTGATCACACACCTGTGTTTATCACGTCAACTTCACTAGTCGATGCCCCTCTGTCTGACATTGGCTGATCCAATTTAGGGATCTCTTCATCTAGAATTAGCTTGTTTTGCCCAGCCTGCAAGGCACCATGGGAGGCCAGGAGCTTAGGCCAACTGGTAAGCAGCATGGGTATAAATTGCAGCTCTCAGAGCTGGGTTCAACAACTTTAGAGGCTTAGAGGCATTTGGATCTATAGCTCAGAGAGCTACTGCACCTATATTTCTTTTTAGTTGTGAGCACTCCTCTTCTGCAAACATGGTTCTTGAGGACTCTGATGTGGAAATGATTGTGGCTGAGATTGAAGTCAGCGTGAGTAGATTAATGTTTTGTTACAGCTTTGCTGAGCAGTTTCCAGTGGATTTGTGGATTTATGGGGCCTGATGGACAACAATTTCTATAGCATATAGTTGGTGCATGGGTGTCATAATAGAGTTATTTTGAGGGAAGAAACCTCTGTGACTTATTGAAAGTAATGTCTCAAATTTTGCATGCTGGATGGTTTTGGAAATGGTTTGTCTGTTTGCTGGTTTGGTTAAAGAGTGGCTTAACAGTGAAGCATTGAATTTCAATGTGATGAAGTTTCTTCAACTAGATGAGACAACACTGATGTGTACATTATTGCAAAGTGAAATGAGAGAATGAACATTTGATTTAATGCATTAATGTTCATTTCGGTGCCGGTGGAGACGCAACATTTTTAGAGCTGGATTTTGTCATAATTTCCTTATTTATATGGTACTTTTATTGTCTTTTTATCCGCACATTTCGATTAAGCGTCATTCTTTTTTGCTACTTAGGAACATGATGTGGAAACTCCACATGGACGAATCCACTGTACAATGAAGGGGGTTCCCAAGGGTGACAGGCCTGTCATCCTCACCTTCCACGACATTGGACTGAACCGTAAGCCCTACTTCTTATTCAGCTTTCTAGGTGAAGCATCTGTTATTGTAGCTAAAGCCTGCTATGCTTTGAATTAACACCACGTGGGACCAGATTAAGTTCACTGAGCTAACTTTATATTGTTGTGTCAATTGCATTACAATATCTTAACTCCTCTAAGGGCCTTGACAGATTGTTATCACAGTGTTGTACATGCAACACGATGAGACACACAACCTGCAAGATACACAAAACCAAACCCTACAGGTCTTTCGCTTATTCTCGGGTTACTTGAGGTCACTCCTGCTTTGTAGCCAAGTATCATTTACCCACTAACACCAACCTACTTTTACTGTCTTCAGACAAAACCTGCTGGAACACGCTCTTTAGCCATGAGGACATGTCAGAGATCATGCAGCACTTTGCCGTGTGTCACGTTGATGCTCCCGGACAGCATGAGGGAGCTAACACCTTTTCCACTGGGTGAGCCAGATGCACAAACACTCCCAAACGTGCACGACACACCCTTAATGTATGTCAAGCAGTCTGTGACATTTGACTTAGCAGGTAGGAGATCACTGCGGATGTTCTTAAGGCGACCTAATTTGACAAGTGTGTCGCGAGGACAGGTGTCTATGCCATTAAGACTAATCTCTGCTTTGACGGTTGCCTCTTGTTAACACATCTGAATACAATGCAAAATAAAAAAAGGCTAATACATACTGATATCAACAACAAGGCCAATACGAACAGCATGGTACAAGCTGATTAACCAGAATACTCGAGCCAATATCTGTATTCTTTCTTCAGATATGAGTACCCGTCCATGGACCAGCTTGCTGAGACGCTCCCACTGGTGCTGAAGCATTTTGGGTAAATTGAGCTGCAGTTTTAACCCAGACTATTCGCTCTTTAATTCAAGACATTTTCTAACCTGTTGTTCTAACAGTATCCGTGTGCTTTTGTGTCCTCCAGGCTGAAGAGTGTGATTGGAATGGGCATTGGAGCCGGGTCCTACATTCTGACCAAATTCGCTGTAGGTTTCCCACTTGCAGTACCCTCTCAATCAGGCTTAATGATTATAAGTTTTAATCAATTCAGGATTAACAGAGCCAGCTAATGTGTTTCTACTTTATGCTGTTTTTGGCAATGTAACACTGCTTATTGCTTGAGCCTGCTGAGCCATAAAAGCCTGTGGAATGTTCCAGATCAGCTCAACACTAACATTGTGCTCAGTAGGACGTCTTGCTTTGTTGATAGAAAGCGGACAGCAGCTTTTAACTCCTTACTGTAGCCTTCTCTGTAACACAAAAAAAATGTGGCAGTATCTGCAACTCACTAATGCCAGGTTATGTGTGTTTTTTTTTTTTTCTAGCTCGACTACGCAAACATGGTAGAGGGCCTGTTGCTTATCAACATCAACCCGTGTGCTGAAGGTTGGATGGACTGGGCAGCTCACAAGGTACACACATACATGCAAACTCACAATAATAGCTTATGTACATGTATGTAGTAGGTTTTATATGATAACTTGAATCTTGGAGTGGGAAAGTACATGAAAGCTGCAGCTAAGTCTTGGTTTTATTTCTACTTTCAGCTCAGCGGCTTGACCCATGACATGCCTGACATGTTCA
>JAPQRN010000003.1:5990054-6009899 GCA_037367275.1 Coranthus polyacanthus | reverse complement strand
TAGTTAGATTACATTTGCAAATAATTGTTTTGGACAATGGTGCACAGGTTCTTGTCGTAGAATTGCACTTTTTTAATGTATATTTTTTCTACAATAGTGTATACTCGGGGTACATTTATATCATAATGACTGTCTTGCTCCCGGTACAAAACATACTCCAATACAAACTTCACATAAGCAACACACAAATCTTACAGAGAGAAAACCTTTAACCTAAAAGGAAAATGCAACATATGTAAACAATTAAAATTTAGCTTAAAAAACTGAATGTGTGCTAATTTAATTTTAGACATTGACATTACATTGTCAAGTCAGCACTGTGAACATACATTCCACACAGTTAAACATCACTCATTACATGATTCCAGTGAGTAAACATATGCTTACACCAAAGCTGACTACAGCATTAAAGTCGTCATTAGTTCTCGCTCTGGGGCTGTTCTGGGCTTTGCGTGTCTTAAAAAACAGCACATGTGTATCTATGTTTGTGGGGGGGGGGGGGATGTGAGTTTCACAGGTGCTCAGTTAAAATACGCATCATGAAAATAGCTCGTTGGCCTGTAATGACTAGGTAATAGATGATGACGCAGTGATAAAGGGTGAAAACTCCCATCTGGATCGTTGAAGGGAGCGACTGGGTCCACCGATGAAGACTCTCATTATGGGCTTGGCAGGGCTGACTGGCAGCATAACTGATAGTTACCCTGCCCTGGATGTGAAGGCTGGCATTATCCGCAAAGTGTGCGTGCGTGTAAGCGTACATGTGGAGGTGTAGGGCGGGGGCTGCCAGAATACACAGGTGGCCCTCGTGGAATCACTGATTACAGGGCTTGAACGACACCCTGATATTACAAACACTTTCCCTCTTGCAGAGCACACCTTTGGGGATTACATTGCATAGAGACTTGTTACTTTAATGGTAAAATTAGTGAAAGAGTGCGCCTCATACACAACTAGATGTGTGATGCCAAATGTATCCTGGAATAAGTTTCCAGCAACACTTTCTATTAAGGTGCACATATTCACCGGTAACTAGTTGTTAACTAACTCTTCATTTGTCATAATTAGGTACTTTTGAATTATTCTGCATAAGTATATTCTACAACTGCTAAGTCATTAATTATCCCTCAACAACCTCCTATTTACCGCATATTGATTTTAAGTAAGGAAGTTATTGTACAGGACTTACAATCTTAATATATTTTGCTCAGTATGGGCCTTGGTAGTATCACACGAGAATAACAATAATGTTAATAACACTTTAAGGTTCAATATGGAGATTTGCGCTTGCTCATGTACTTAGATGAAATTTGAGTTAGAGTCTGTTGTGTGCCAGGATCCAAATGTTTACTGACATTAGATAACTCAATTTCTGAACTGACGACTGTCTCTGTTGCCTACATCCATGATAACAGCCACAATTCACTGATTTCTATGCAGATGACTTTGTTTTTTTCTGTGAAAATCCTTACACTCGTTTCCCGAGTTCATCATTGCCTCTCTCCTGCAACTCTACTGTGGGAATAGTGTGCAACACCAGCTATCATTAGCTTAGAAATGCAGTCAGCTAATATAAAAAAATAACCAACTCCCTGCACCTGTTCTAAAGTGAGGTCTTGCTCATACTAAAACATAGCTAACAGATTTTTGGTGTGTGAAGGATCCCACCAATTTTCAACCATATCTAATATGTATTTGTTGTGTCATAAATGCCGACACTTGTCACTATTCTGTTTCCAGAGACAGGCTCCATTTAGCACCCATAATTAAACATTTAACCCTTAATTCCAAATAAGTGTCAAACTACAACTGAATTAGTTAAAGAAACCCACTTTAGAATGAGGAACATATTGTATTCCATGTATTTGGACACCATTAATACTTACTTTTAATAGTCTATCGTAATAATTTTGTGTTTTTGTTACATAATAATAGACCCTATATGAGAGAATGACTCTGTACAACCACCTAAGGCCCATTAGTATCAATAAACAGTAATTAGGAGGTCTTTGAAAGAAAACTCTCAGTTAATAGTAGATGTAGTGCTTTATAATGTCTAAAAGAGTAAATATGCTACCAACAGTGAAGGTTCAATACCTTAATATAGAGTGTTACAGCGTTCGCATTGTCTAGGTATCTCTGACCGTTGTACCCACAGATGTGTTTAAAATGAAGTCAGAGTACAAAGTAGAAGGTACAGTGGCATTACATGTGTTATTTATAACTGGTCAAAAGTCTCTGCCGCAGTGCCTCCACGTAAAGGTTTGACGTGTAAGATGCATGTGCTCATGTGCTCATGTGGAGTCTGTATTGTGCAGGGAGTCGGTATGTTGTTGACCTTAGCTGACTGCATTTTGAAGCTAATGCTAGGCTACCGTAGCTAGTGTTGCACACTGTAGCTGCTGTAGAGGAGCAGAAGAAAAACTGTGAAGAACACGGGAGTAAACATATGGATTATCCCGGAAAAAAAACGTTTCTCATGGATGTAGGCAAACGAGACCATCACTAGCTTACAAATGGACAAATGACAGGCTCAGAGCACAAGACACACCACACACACAACCATGTAAGCACATGAGCACATGCAAACCTTACACATTGAACCTTTAATTACGTTTTTTTAATGGTGGTTCAGAACAATGTCAGTGACGTAATCACTATGAGTAATTCTTTCCTATACTAAACACAGCTATTAAGTCTGGTCTCATTTATTGTAGCAGACGGGAGTGATTGTTTCAAGTCTGGAATCATTTTCAGGTATAAAAATTGGTGTTGTTGATTGTTGATTTACAGAGGGACTTTGCTCATGCTTCCCTGCAAAAGAGACTAAACAGGGCAGAATTTGCAGCCTGTACTGAACCTCTCAACCTCTATGATAATGATATAGTGGTTTGCAAATGCGGGCTCAGATTTCTTAATGCAATCCCACCCAATTATGTTATCATTACAATCACCATAATGATTCTCCTGAAGTGTGCTTGTGGATACAATACTATGCTATTACAGTTATTTTAAATCACTAAACAAGCAAATAGAAACAACTCTACTGCTGAAACCCATCAGAGGATTATTCCAAGGAATACTTCAGAAAGCTTGGAGGAATGCATTAATGGAGGAGGGTTGATTACTTGTGCAGATGTTTTAATGGATAAGATGCTCCCAATGCCTGAATGATCCACATAAAGTACAGTGACCGCATGAAATTAATGCTTACAGTCTAACTTGTGGAGGATTTGGCTTTCTTTATGTATTTTTGGCACAAAGTGTTCTAAACTTATAAAGTCTGTGGCCAAAACTGTGGCTAAAAAAGCTGCATATACATTCATATGTATACCCTATACACCCACCCCGTTACTGTCAATCCTGTGGTTTCAGATCAGGAGAGGTCACCCTTGCTTCTGAATTTAGATACTGCTCATTACAGCGAGAGAACACGACAACCGCAGTTAAGACTAGCTATCTGTGTCATGGCATATGCAATGTGAATGGATTGTTTTTAGGCAAAGAGGAACTGTGTAAAGATTCATTATAACAACATTCACCTCTCTTTTCTACTTCCAGCAAGTGAGGCTGCAGCCATATGAACACTTCTTGATATAGACTTCAAGAAACAATAAATTATGATGGGACTTTCTTCGAGTCAGTAATGCTGTAATTTTAGACAGAGGGCGTGGAAGTCACATCCTTGAAATGTTCAAAGGCAGCCACAGACAGAAAGCGCCTGTTTTTACGAGCGACAGAGAAAGAGTGTATACAAGGGCAATCTGGTGCCCAGAAAATGTGCTTACAAATCATTGAACTGATCTTTAAAGTTGGAGTTCACAACATCCCCCAAAGTGTGTTATAAATCATGCAGAAATCTTTAAGAATTAAACACTTGAGGAAAGTCTCTGACAGCTCAATAACAGTTTTACAACCACTGCAACACCTGCAAACACCTGCAAGGCTGTGTTTATGAGCATTTTATGAATAAAGATGTTTTTTTACAAGTGGCTTTTCACCATGATCAAAGACATGGTGACACGTTTACTTTATAATATACTGGCAATTTCTAAAGTTTTCTTACCTTTAAAGTCAGTGTAACTTAGTAGCCGAAAACTATTACACGTTGCATTTGTCAAATAAACACTTGCTCTATCCCATTTAGAATTATTAATAGAAAGCAGTCCAGAAGGAGTCAGTTAACCACCTTAACTAACTGGGCAGAATGTTTCTCATCTGTCTAACAAAGAGCTCATTGAGCTGTGGATGAACTGAGTTTTACCTGCGTTATGTCTGCTGGTGACTCATTTAAAGAAACACATGGCCTTGACACTGACAGTGACATGAGCCAGGATGCAAATAGAATAACAGAACATCGAAGAAAAAAAAGCTGTATAGTCAAGAAGGAAAATATGTGTTGTTTAATGACTTTGTGTACTTTTAGAGTCATGGATGTCAAAATAATCTGTCATCTGCTTCTAAACCATTTCCTCTAGTCTCCTTGTTGTTGTTTTATTAATCGTAGCTATATGGAC
The DNA here is from genome assembly GCA_037367275.1 of Coranthus polyacanthus. Lineage (NCBI taxonomy): Eukaryota > Metazoa > Chordata > Actinopteri > Kurtiformes > Apogonidae > Coranthus > Coranthus polyacanthus. Next base: position 6,005,382 of record JAPQRN010000003.1, on the reverse strand, counting down.
TTTATTAATCTACTCTTGACTTATTATTTACTTTTTACTAGTGCATTTGAATACCACGCCACACATCGAAGCCTAGGCTTCTAACTAGGCCTATGTAATACCGCGATTTATGTACATCAAAGTAAACATCAAAAATATTAGAAATTTATTAGAGGTTTCAATCCAAATTCAATGTATTGTTTAAGTTTAACAGTCCAGTCTGTTGTCCCACCCAAATTAACAAACTACCGTTAGCTATCCTTGTTGGTTGTGCAGCTAGCATTAGCAACATAATAGCTAACGAGATGTCAATCAATTGTGATCTGTCAAGCCTACACAGTCTGACAACTGGACTAAACAGCAAGATGAGCGGTTTTTGACTAGTTTGTAACAGTAATGAATGTTTCTCTTTTTTTTTTTTTGGATGCTTAATGAGTCACTCAACTTTGATATTACATACAAATTTTTACTATTTCAAGCCAAATTCCCAGAGGCTTTAAAGGATAGATTTACACAAGGTCTTCTTCTTTAGTCTTTTTAGGAGAACATTTCATAGAGAGATCTGTAGATTGTCCACATTATGGAATGACAGAGAAAGTATTTGTGGAAAAATAAAACCACCTGTATCTGTCTTAAACGGCGGTTCGACTGGCCCTTTGTCTGATCACAGAAAGCCTTGAATGCCACACTAGCTTAAAACTGCCTGAGAGAAGCCAAACCCTCCTCACCACTAAAGAATAAATACATGCAAAATATAGGTTGTACAAAAGTGGCCACTGGAAATGTTGCAAATTCTGTTCTAAAGATAAAACTGTGAGTCCTGAACAAAAAGTGAAAAAGCGAGAAAGCTACATTTTGACCTGGTATTTGTTTTCATCTAAGCTGATGAAGACTTCCTTCCTTCCTTGCAGCCACAACAGTTAGAGTGCATGGCATATGAAGCCACCACCCTCCAAGCCACAGAAGCTGCCTTTTATACACCAGCAGAAAAAAGAAACCTGTTCAGTTCGGCCTCCAGTGTTTGACTTCAGGCATGATGCGAAGTGTTATTCCTCTGTGACGTGTTATTCCTCCTTTGAGGATTATTTATCTTTCTGAACCAATGCTCTTCACAAACACACGAGGAAGCAAACAAAAGGAGCTGAAGCCTCTAAAGAATATTTTACTTTGGCAGCAGGGCTCATCTATTGCTCTATCTCTGTTTTTGTTTTTATTTCATCACCGTCCTGTGTTCTGAAAGGAAAGGTGGCAGGAGAAGGAGGACTAATGGTCTGGAGCAGGCTAATCCAGGGTTTAATGTGGAAAATACATGAGCTAAGCTGTCTTGGGAAAAATAAAGTGTGGTACAGAGGAATATTGTTATGTAACCAGGAATGTAAGGCTAGCAGACTATCTGAGGCACATATACTGAAACCACCCCAATATGATGTGGGGCTGGGCCAGAAATGTTACCACGATGAAACTATTCATATCAGCCGATAATGCTAATTATCACAAGAATTGTCAAATCATTTTTTTCTTTAAAGTTAAAGACGGATTTATTGTCCAGATGGTTATTTGTGCTTTTAAACTCTTCTTTATGGTTGGAACAATCATAATATTACAATGATAAAATAATTTTCCAGCATCAGCAAGAAAGTAAAGCAACGAAACACATTTTGCGTTTCATTTGACGATGTAAACAAAATAAACCCTCAAGACAAAATTAAAGGTAACGAGAATTATCAGGGTATAAAATGATACTGTGTTAATCATAGCCACTGATATCTCTATGATATAATGTTAAAATTCTGTCACGATATGATATAAAATTCTATCTAGATAATTATCATCATTCTATCTCCCAGTCCTAGTTGAATGTTTTATAATATTTATAAATACTGATAAAAGAGTGCAGTATTTGACTGTTACACATTGTGACTGACATCTTCCAAGGCATCTGTTAAAGGTAAAAGATAAAATAGCTGGGATTAAAAGAAAAGCACATAAATCATGAATTCATACTGTAGATCCCTTCAATAACTGACTAAATAGCAGCAAGCATAGAAATGAGAGGATAATGAATCATGAGGCAGGAGAGGTAAGAGAGACTGAATGATGAGTGAAAGAGAGAAAGTATTCATCATACATGTGTACCCTATAGAAAATAAGTTTCTAGTTTTCTAGCGAATGTGCATTAGTTTCTCAGAAACATACTTATGCAATGTATCACACGCCACAAGGTTTCACTTATACAATAAGGTAGACAAGAGACAGCTATGAAACACAAACTACTATGTCTTCTATATGTTGAGATATGAACATATATGAAACTGAAAGGCTTTGGGATCCCTAAATGTAGTTGTTTTGTCAGAGAGTCTCATGAGAGACTCTCTAAGCCGACTGTCTGTCACTCTCATTTCAGTTACGCAACACGAATCTTTCAACTGATTTTGACCTGTTTATTAAACAGTTCACTTTCCAAGACAGCCTTCATGCGCTTCTTACAATGTAAGGAATCCATTTTGTTGGCACGTTTCTTAAAATATTTTTAATGAGCTCACTTTTACTCGTAGAAATTCAACAAATTTACATATTCATTTTTCAGCAGAAATGTGAATTTGTTAGTCACCACTCCATGGGATGGGCATGGCATGATTCAGATAACCTCAGTGTCAGAAAAAAAGCTTCCTACCAAAAATGAATGTTAAATGCAAAAATAGGCTTGCAGTCTGGGTAAAAATAGCTTTACTGAACATGCAAAAAACATGGTGAAAGTTCGACTAAATGATAACACATATTTGTATTACCATTTGTATATTCCATTTCTGACTTCCTCTCTGGATAATATAATAACTTATGGTGATGTAACTTCAATGGTAAATGTTTAGGGCACATATAGCAATAATGTGCTTACACTAGATAGAAAGATTTACATTTAGTTAAATAGAAGTACTTAAGATAGATTTAGTTATATATAGTCCCTAAATTCCATAAAAGGCAGAACAAGAAAATTCTGCGCACAGTGTCAGTCAAAGTTAAATAAAATAAAACAGGTGACAGTGAAAATTGTAACGATCTCCACTGGCATTACAAAGACAAACCACTGTGACATTCACAATGCAAAACATTTTAGGTTCTAGAATACTAAATACACTGCAGTTTACTTTCTTTGTTCTGTGTCTCAACAACACTTCGAGCGCTCTGTTCCTCATTTCATTACAGGAAGTGAGTTTGCAGTCGGATGAAGCGCTGTCACCACACTGTGACTGACAGGTCATTGCTGTAAACCCTTGCGAACATGTCACTTCTCTAGTGCCGGCGCCCACAGCTACCATCATGCCGTGTTTGGGCAATCATCTTTTTCGCCATCCTTGATGCCATCACGACAAGGCAAGCTTCAAATCCATCAGGTAGGCATGTACTAACTGTATGGTTCTTGTATAGACGGAACAACTGTGTCACCATAGTGGTCAGCCAAACTAAGTGGTGAAAATGACAAATATATAGTGCGCCACATAGGCAGGATGTTTTGAAATGCATGCACTCAACCACACTTATGATTCATCATGATGTAGATTATGTAATATGATCCACTGGGAAAACATTTTTGCAACATTTCAATTTATTGCCATTGTTCATTGTTAGTTTGCAGAGCTGAGCGCAGCAATGGAAAATTGAGTCCGATAGAATCTCGCCTCAGCTTCCCCATTCTGCAACCAGTGTTTCAGTTGAGATAATGGTCAGCTTAAAGGAAGTCACAAAGACAGAAGTGCAGCAGCAGCAGAGATAAGTTTAGTGAGAACTGGCATGAAAAATAAAGATTGGTATATGAGTGGAAAATTGAGAGGAAGACTCGAGGAGTACAGCCGATTCTCCATTTCACTCTCTATCTCTTTCTGCCCTGACTTAAGGCCAGAGTCTGGTCCAGCTGGAGGATGGGGAATATGATGCGAGGGGTGAGGGCCAAGAACAAGGTCAACACGGAAAATGTTGACAACTCTCAAAAAGGTAAGATGTTCGCGCGTCTCTAAAATTGGCCGCTGCAAGATTTGAAAATTCTCAAAGAGATGTTAAACTATACTTACTGTCATTTGTAGCGTTTGTTGCCCCAGCATGTCTGTTTGCAACTGTGAAGATGAACTTTAAACAAACGCTCAGACAAAATGACCATGACAATTCATTTCTGACCGAGGTTTGGACATCTTTCCACATTTCTAAAGCATGATCTTGCTGTAAATATTATTCTTGTCAGCTACGGAAGAAGATACGGTGGTGGTGCTCCAGGACTACCCGTCTTCTGAAATCAGCGAGCCCATCTACAGGATGGGGGAGAAGCTCCAAGTCATTGCGCAGTAAGATCACATTTTTTTCAATTGTTCATTTTAAACAATACCAAATCATTTTCAATTTCAGATTAGCAGACCCAACCTAACGTCATTTGGTGCACTAAGTTTGCTTCATAGAGAAGTGCTCACGAAAAAGGTCAGTGGTTGATTCCTCTTTGCCTCTTTTATGGTGAACAGGGAGTCTTACTGGTGGAGAGTTTGCTCCATCCAAACAGGAAAGGAGAACTACATACCCAACAGCCATGTGGCAAAAGTGTATCATGGGTAAGTATACTGTCAGTATGTCCTGGTTTTAGCCTGCTTTGTCAGAACACGTGGTCAAAATTGCCAAATACATCTCCCTTTATCACCCAAAACATTGTGGTGATCTTAATCTCCAACCTCTCTGTCTAAAGGGAATTGATGGGAGAAGTAACGCAGACTGTGTTGCAAGCTAAATGTGTTTAGTCCAGGTCATGTGTTTAATATGAATGCAATTCCCACTGCTCTAGTTTAAAATGCCACAAGTATTTCATCTAATCTTTGGCTCATGTGTCAGCTGGCTGTTCGAGGGTGTCGAGAGGCAGAAGGCTGAAGATCTGCTGCTTCTGCCTGGGAACCGAGTGGGCTCCTTCCTGGTGCGCGAGAGCTCCAGAGAGAGAGGTGAGAAGATTAACTCGGTGAACGGTGCGCAATTAAGTTTGTTAGTTTGGTCTGACTTTGGATTTCTGTTAAAAAAATATATCACAAACGACGGTCTCTGCAGAGGAAATGAAATGCTCGTCGACGCGTAAGCATGTGCTGAGATGTCAAGATGTCACAGCAGGGGGAGAAAGAGGCCGTCTGAGATCAGGTAGCTTCCAGTTCAGGAAGAGAGAAATACAAAAAAAAAAGAGAAAAACTTCCATCCAACACTGATGAGAAAATGAGTGTAAGTAGTTTTTCCATCTAAATATATAAAGTCAGAAAGGTCAAGAAATAAAAAGGAACTGCAGGTTTCGAAAAGAGTTGTCTTTGAGATCTTTCGTAACAGTTGAGGTATTATTCATGTTGCTTAAATTAAACAAAACGAAGAATTGGGGTGTTTGCACTGTCTGAGGTCAGTGTCTTCAAAGCACAGAAATACAGAAGTTACAATAACACAACATGGACTATTAGCATATAGCTTCCAGTACTTATGTGTCTTCATTACCTTAGAATGAGCCGTTTGTAACTACAGAGGGAGTGGGTCGCAGCTCAGAGTCCACCATTTTGCTATATTTATACAGTAGCTCAGAATGGACTTCTTCTTCTCCTCTCTGTTATATAGCGGGTGGCATCCAGCGTTAAGGTGTATTACCATCACCCACTATGTTAGAGTGTGGACTACAGTTCATATCTCCTCAACTAAAAAGCCCAGAACAGACAAAATAAACACTGGCTCTAATGAGAGACTTCTACGATTTTTTGCGGCTGCTGCAGGTCAGTCTGGGGGTGAGGGTGGGGAGGAATTCAGTCGGTTGCAAACTCCAACTTCACCACTGGAGGCCACTAAATCTCACACACTGAACCTTTAACTGGCTGCTGGCTGTGGCTTTACATTTAGTAGGACAGATATAAAAGACAGATATTAAAAACACATAAACAAACTTCCCAAAGTGTGTTTTTTCTAGAAACATGTATGCAGGCAGAGGCCTGTGAGTGAATTCTCCTTTGACAACGTCTGTGTGATCACATTTCAATATGCTATGTTCATTACACAAGATACCGAAATACTCAGTAGATTTGTTCTCTATTATGGGAGGAGATAACGTTACTGGCCTTCACGTTACTCCTGCTTTTTTCTGCTTTGTCCCAGCTCTTTCATGCTTGATGCAGATGAACCGTTAATAGCTTGATGTTATGATGACCGATATATGAAATGCATGATGTGTGTTGTATCCTCAGGTCTGTATTCACTCTCAGTGAAGCACAGGATCGTAAAGCACTATCGGATCTTCAGGCTGGACAACAGCTGGTACTACATCTCCCCTCGGCTCACTTTCCAGTGCCTCGAAGATATGATCAACCACTACTCTGGTGAGTGGATGCATCAAGCACACAAAGTACATTTACAATCACAAGAACTCCTGATAATACTTGATCTTGTTCTTAAAATAGAATTCTCTCTTATCGGGGCTTCTATGTTTCCGCCACTGAAGATTTAGCAAACACAGGAAATTAGATACAATATATGTGCTTGATTATGACTGCTGGTGCAAGCACAGTGAGCAAAGTGTTAGCATTAATTGTTGTAGTCGTGCAGATATTTTCAACGCCAATCTGGATCTTCCCTTCCTCCCCACAGGTTTGGTTTGTGTCCTTGCTTGAGCAACCGAGTGTAAGAGTGACTAATGCAAATACCGCAGAGTGAAGTTTGTTCTGGGTGTGTTTGTTTGTAGACTTGCGTGAGCAGAAATTTACATCTCCTATTCTCGTCTTTTCAGACTCTGCAGATGGCCTGTGTTGCGTGTTAACTTCGCCCTGTTTGTCTGGCATGACTGTGCCGTCAGATACAGCTCCACCTGTGGTCATGCGCCGCAACTTTGACTGGAAGAAAGTGGACAGGTGGGCTGATATTTATCGCCTTTTATCATGTCGGCGTGACTGTTTATAAAAGTTCTAGCAGGGTGTTAATAGCAGATGTCAAGTATGATTCAAGGCTTATTTGTGATGGTCTTGGTTGTCTGTAATTGGATGTCAGAATACGCACACTAAAGCAGACCTGTAGGAGGAAAGAAGGATTATTCTAATGATAACCAGAGGTGGCAAAAGTACACACTTTCTTTACTCTAGTAGAAGTACAACTTCTTATGTAGAAACGACTAGAAGAACTGAATCAATTTCTTTACACAAGTTGAAGTATAAAAATACGTCTGTACTCAAAGTATAAAACTTAAAAAGTAGCCCTTTGAAGGACAGAAGTTAAAATATTATACTGCATTTTCTCCACAGTCCCTTTCATGTCTGTTTTGACATCATTTACATCACTTTTGTCTTATGTGTTTTACGCCGTTTTTTGTCTCATTACGTATTTCACATCGTTTTCGTCTTTTGTCATTCTTGTCTTATGTCTTTTATGCCGTTTTTGTCTGATTAGACCTTTTTTTGTCTCATTTCAACATTTCCCTTGTTTTCATCTTGTTTCTTCTTTTACATCATGTCTGTGGTTATGTGTGAGAAAATGAATGAAAATGAATATTGCGAAAAATAATCAATAATTCCCCTCACATGCATTATGTTTGTGTCATATTTGCCACCAAATATTTTTGTTCACGTGTAGAAGGTAAAAGTAAAACACTGTCAGAAAAAGAAATACTCAAACATGAAAACTCTACTTAAGTACGGTAATGAAGTATTGTGCTGATAACTGATTTAATGACAACATTTTTTTCATCATCTTCTTTGTCATGTTTAGTTCTTCTCATGTACTCTTGTAACTTCCTTCCTTTCCAGGACACAGCTGGTCAGCACAGACAGCTGCAGTGAAAACATGGTGAGCTACGGAGTCAGGAACAGCATCGCCGCCTACCTGTCTTTTTCTGGAACAAAAGACCCTGCGTCGACAAGAGCAGAAAGCAGGAAGAAAAAGAGTAAATCTGTATATGCTATCCCTGAAAATGGTCTTGGAAGCATGGACTATGAAGACAACTTCTAGAGAAGACACGGGGGACTCAAATACTTTTAGGAGGACGGACATTGTTCTCTGGAATCGACCACATTTTTACATCAGCAGTGAGCTGCTCTAAACCAGCATTAAGTGTTAAGCATCTCAAACACTGATTGACATGTATGAGCAGGGCTGGGTGATGCGGTCAGAGGTGCTATCATTTAAAAAAAAAAAGTATGTATCGGTCGATATTGATAATCATCAAAACCCTAACCCTAACCCTAACACAAAACAGACATGAAATCTAGAGATGGATCATTCAAAAACAATTAAAATGATAAAATCTTTAATTAACCTCAAAATATGCAAAATGAAGTATAACAACAACAACAAATCTAAAGATTTTATAAGTACTGTAGGCACTAACTCTGTCTCCATGAAAAGTCAAGCAAATTTGAAGCAAACTTTTGAAAAGTCACAAAAACAGAAAAACAAACAAAATGTGAATTAAGACATTCTGTTGCTTGTTTTCCCATCTAAAACAATTGTGATGTATTTTCATGGACGAGACCAAGAAATAATTCTGTCTCCTCGTCAATCCACACTACCTGCTGTGCAACCAGTCATGTTTTAGCACTTTACGGGAATATCCATGGAAGACGCGTGTCAGAACGTATTCGAAAAAAGTGTTTCCATTTCCCATTATGCAAAACCCACCTCAAGTGAGTGTAAACGTGTAAACGTAAACAAAAGAAAAACTGATATCATGATAATGTTAATTATCGTAAATATAAAATGACATCGTCTTTATCGTTTCATCACCCAGCCCTATGAATGAGTTTCTGTTGTGAGCACTTTGAGTAACAGTAACGTATGCAGTATTGGCCCCACAGTGGTACAATTGCACTGACTAATCAAAATGAAAGGAACCAAAATGTGAAGACTGGACGATGGTAGAGCTATGCTGCCTAGTATGTGTGTATTCAGCACATGAACCATAAAAACAAACAGCTGGGCATCATGATAGACTGGAATGCTACGGCTATTTACAGGGTAATGTTCATATGTGACTGTTGGTGGCTTTCAAACTATTTCATGTGTTTTAAATTAAGGTTGTATGTTTCAGTGGTTATACTGGAACACCGACTAAAGTCTTTGTAACATACTAAATCTATGTTAAGTATCTTAACAAATATCTCGCCATAACCTTTGACTGACTCTGAATCTATGATCATTCTCTGTTCTTGCCCACTCTGGCCACATTATTTACCTTATGCAGCTGTTTTCGGCATTTGAGAACCATGGGCTTTTTGAAAGTAATCCAGGCTTAAAATCTACAGTGACTACAAAACAGGCAAATAGAGTTCTGAAAAGTCCTGAATTCAAATTTCCTCACAAACATCTGGCCAAGTTGTTGATATTTGTTGAATTTCCCTTTTTGAGCTCTGGTTATTGCTGCCAACGGGGCCAACTTTAATTCTGCACGGTCAACATATGACTACTGCTGACACAGCAACTTACACCGACTGTCTAGTAAGATGATAAACGGCAAAACATCTTTAACAATGGCATGCGAATGGTAAATATTTATCACAGCTGCAGTGGATTTATTGGTGCCAAAATGCACTGAAAACCAAACTCCCCTTTAACATTTTCATATTTGTGCTGAGCAACTTCCTCTCTCTGACTGAAGAGTTTGACCTAAACATTTTTAACCACTAACCCCAAAAAGCAGACAGTGTGTGAAAATAAAAACTCGGGTCTAAATACAGCACAGCAACATGCATCGTTATCTATAGCTTCTTGCCCTTTGCTGGTGCATCTGAGTCACAAAGTAAAGCACATAAGAGTATAATTGGAAGAAAAATAGAAGCGTTTGGTCGGTTACAGGTCAACTACTTATCAGTCATACTGCTGAAAACAAGAAAAGTCTTCTCATGGTAACATCACAGGATGTGAAACCTAATAGCTGCTGCATTTATTTCCTTGGGAACACTTGGCAGAAATCTTGAAGGGAATAGTTTCAGGAAGTTGGCATACAGTGCATCCCTAGATTAACATGCAACATGCCAGTTTAATTTACTAGTTTCCCTTAAATTTGTAAGCCAACTGTGTGTGTGTCCTGTCTGGACCAGCTCAGCAGTTTCTTCCAAAAGAGCAGGATCACACACACACATGGATTGCCCTTTTTTTTCAAAGTCTCGTAAAATACCTGCAAGTAACTGATTAGGAGGTGTGTGTATGTACTGTTTGTGGAGTGGAAAATTCAGACGCAGACATCTGGTAGCCGACTGCTGCACCATGCAGAGACCGCTGTCCAGTCAGCATTAGTCACCCCTCGCATCAGGCTGCCTCCTCAGACCACGTGGAACTGCTCAAGAAAAGACTGGAAACCAAACCAGCGCATGATGGTACTATGAGTAAAGTCTTACTGGACTGACAAGCTTCATCGATCAACGTCTACATGTGTCAATGACAGTCAGATGTGTGATATAACTAGTGTTCATCAAAAGTTCAATCTCTGAATTAGACTGAAGGGAAAATAATGGGAAACATGATTAATCGTTTATATTCCAAATAAACTTGACTCTGCATCTGATCTGTCTTCCCTGAAATCATGCAGCATTTACTGTAACACCAGCGGAGATAAGAAAGACAATACTCCATCATCCTGCCAATCATCACACATTTGTGCATGTACATGGTGAAAACAAAGGGTCTTAGCGGGACTAAGCACAGAAGAATGACATCTGAGCTTAACAAAACCAGACACCCACATAGCTTACGAGAAAACCCAAAGTTCAAGATGACTTTAGAACAAGACAAAGGGGATTCTGAGTTGGGACAACCCAGTTCTACATCTGAATTTTGTTTGATGTTCCAGCGCATGTAAGCACCAAGGAAAACACTGGAGCAGTGCACTCTGGCCTTTTCCAGAACAAAAACAAGAAGAGGAAGGAGAATCGAGACCCTGTCCATGTCTCTATCTCAGGCATGGGCAAAAAAAAAAAAGATGGGGAAGAAAAAAGAGGGATAACAGAAGGAAATTAAGGGATGGATGTGAGCTCCTTCTTGCTGCAGCCTGTTTTCTGTAATCAGGTTCTTCTAATCTCGCCACATCCTCCCCTCTACGTACAGCCCAGGCCCAGCTGTCCAAACCTCTGACTTCACTGCTTCAGCGCTGGATGCTCGCTGCTGTGCCACAAAAAAAATCCAGATAAATGTTTGCTTTGCTCAATCAAAAACATCCTCAGTACTTTCACTCTTGTTAATTAAAAGAACCTTTTCCCTCGACGCACCATTGTCTCAGATGCCTAAAAAATAACTATGGCTATTCTTGAGGTGGAAATATCAATCAAGTTCTTAAGAAAACTATTCTAATCTGTCAAGCATGACATGATAATGATAAATATAGGTATTTACATGCATCCTGTTACAAGACCTCACACTTTATTTTTGTGCAAACACAAACTCTGACCACTTCCTCCAGGTAAAGAATGCAAATTAATCGAGATCTCTGTCTCTCTGCAACACTAAGACAGACAAAATATACTGCAGCAAGTGCAGATTGAAAGCTAACAACATTTTATGGCAGCCACAAACAAAAACCTTTGTATAAAGAAAACATGATCTAAAATTACCGTTAAAAAAAAGATGAATTGACTTCATTTTTCCCAAACCTGAAAATGAGCGTAACAAAAATGACGTGGCGTGTTTGCTTCAAAAAGAGCACATGAGAACATGCACTTTAATGTTGAACCAAGGGCCTCAGCCAATACACACAACCATATCCAAGGCTGTCCAGAGAGCCAGGGGAAAACAAACAAAACACTACAAAAAAAAAAAAAAAGAGCTCCAAAGGTCCACATCTTTGCCAGGGACTGGGGCGTTGTTATGTGAGCTGCAAGGAATCTGTGACTGCTCCCATTCCTTGGGCCATTTTCTCATAAATACTGCTGAATGAGGCAGTGATCAGCACTTTTTTTTTAAATTCTGTACTGTGCAGAGGTGGGAAGTAACGAAGTACAAATACATCATTACTATCCGTTTTCTCCTTGCGTTTTCAAATGTGCTACTTTAGTTTTAATGCATTCGATTATTTTCATTTTGCATCATTGTGCGTCTACCCAACATCAAGACTGATTTCAACCTAAATAGATGGAACAATAACACATACAAAAGACATTCCCCCCAGTGCATATCACACACAACAAACTAAAGACCAAAATGATGCGAAAGACGGCAAAAGACGAAAACAATGCAAGAAACATGATGAGAGAAAAATGCCAAAAAAAGAACAAAAAAAGATGTAAAGATGTTAAAAAGACAAAAACAACATACAAGACATAACAAGATGTAAACAGACATTTTGTTTTGCATCATATTAATATGACATGAGGTTCAGTATTTTGCTTTGCACACAAACAGCTGCTAGAAATGTCCTTCAATGACCTTATTTTTTTGCTCTTATACTTTGAGTATATTTCAGTTTGTACTTTTTCACATTTACTGTAGTAAAGAAGTTGAATCACTACTTTGACTCTCACCAGAGTCTTTTCTACCGGTATCTGTACTTCTACTGGAATAAAAAATGTGTGGAGTTTTGTCACATCTGGTAACATGAAATTATATAAAATAAAAATGCTAAGAAAAAAAAGCAGGCAAGTAAAACAAATAGTGACAGTCTACAAAACATTAGCATGAGTATGCAGCGTGGTGTGGCTACTTGATGTATTACTTGACTTGGAGTTAAAAGGTCTGTGCAATGAAGATTTTTAATTTCAACTTTTAAATTGCTCATAACAGCTGCTTTATTAGCCTAACATAACTGATGCTCTTAAGAATTTATGGTCAGCTCTCCTTGGCATTTTCTTTTAAGAGCCAACTAAAACTATATTAAAGTGTAACAATATAGGAAACATTTTAATAAAATTCAATTTGATACCTGTGAGAAATTTGTGCAGCCCATTAAAATGGGCAAAATATGAAAGAATATTTTCAAGAAAACAGCCGTTCACGCCTGGAAAGCTTCAGTCAGACAAAGGTTTAATTGAGTTTTTCTGGGAAGAAGTTTGGGGAACAGATATTTTGGATGAAAATGGAACAACCTGGCTCCGCTGTCATTCAACCGCCAGCTGAGTTAGAGCCCAGAGCATCCTGCCTGCCTGCCTGCTGCGCTACAAGCAAACACACGAGGTGCAGGAGTTTTTGGAGAAACCTCCACTTTCCATGAAGAGATTTTCAAGCAGCTGTTTGCCACGTGGCTGGATCCAAATGATTAACACCAGCTCTGTGCAGGCACTTCCTAATTAAAAATCCAACAGAAATAAGCCAGGTTGCTGACTTAATACATATGCATATGTCCCTGTCAGTATTTCATTAAGATTTCTTGTTAAACTTTACTGCTTTGGCTAAAAACAGCATGTAGTAAAAATCTAAAGAATGAAATCTCTCAATACCTGTGTGTGTCTGTGGATTTTGAGTCTTACCTGGCAGTGTGCGCGTTCTTTCCATTGCCCTTAGCTCCCATTGAACCCCATTTGTCTCTGAAATTGACAAGCAAGATGACAGCTGTGAACACCAGGAATGAGTCTCTAGCGCTTCTTAGTCGCTGAAAGGAAAGAGCAAAGGAGGGCAATTAAGATGGATGGGCATCAGAAATCAAAAATAATAATGTGTGATTGATGACTCTGGATATTTCACACTCACATTTATTAAAACATAAATTTATCAGCTAGCATGTGGCCTGTCAAATCAGTAAAATTATATTGCTCTTCTATGCCAAAAAAAAAAAAAAGTGAGTTTGCCTTAACTGAGATGAACGACCGGCAGCATGGCAAACAGCAAATCAGTGTGGACCGCGGCCTTTTATTTTCTCACGTGGGAGGTCAAAGTGAACTGCTGAGGTAAAACCCTCGTTTATCTTAAAGCCTCTGCAAACCTAAATACGCAATAGGCTTCTAAATATGTTAGGGTCTTATGCACATACAGTACTGTGCAAAAGTCTTAGGCCACTTTTAGCTGTGTAGTTTTTGCAGGGTTGTAATGAGCATTCATATTTATTTCTCAGTCTATGAAGGCACAAAAAGAAAATACAGGAAATATGTGCACAGTATGAAAAAAAAACATGGAAAAATCACACCTAAGAGGCTTCTACCGGCAAAAGTCAGTATTTAGTGTCTGTTCCCATGACAAAAAATAGCCCAAACAATAAGAAACATTTGACATGTGTTGAATGAAACCTGATGTAAAACACCAGAAGTTTAGTGTAGTAAATCTCATTTTATCTGAACAAAGGAGTTCAAGACATGTTTGGTGCAAAGGGGGGTCTCTCTAAACACTTGACACTTTGGTCTGTAGAAATTGCTTTTTTTTCTCCTGACATTTTTGTTTTTAATGTTGTTTATATATTTCCTGCATATTTCCAGTTGTATCTTGATACAAAGAGTGAGAAATGCATATGTATGGCCATTTTAACCTGCTAAAACAACAAACCTAATGGTGGCCTATAGGCTTTTGCATAGTAGCTACTGTAACAATAAACATTAAAAAGTATTAGAAGTTAACTTTCAATCCAAAATCAAGTTTTTATTAATTTCCCTGACATAGGGTTTGGTTTGGGTGTGGTGAAACTGGAGTTTTATCACATAATTAATTCCACAAACCAAAAAAATCCCATGTCAGACTCGAAATGATCTAGCTACAGTTAGCTACTAGCTGCTAGTTAGCTATCTATGTGCTAAGGTAATGTTAAGCTATATGTTATCTGTAAACGACTTATTAGTGTGTTATTAGACTAACACTATAACTTTGCTAACACATTTAGCGCCAGTGATGGTGTAGCTAACATTAGCTTACATTACTAGCTAATGAGATGTCATTCCAAACGTCATTTGCTTACACAATCTGACAAATAGTCTAAACAGCAGAATGAGACAAAGTTTGGTAACAGTTGAATGAATGTTTATTTTTATTCGGCAACTAGGGTATCTCATATGCATTTGTGCTGTTTGAAGCCAAATTTCCAAAGGCTTTAAATGCTAACTTTTCAGGGAAACTTGTTTAAAAGCCAACCAATGTGCATTTTTGTGTTATGATGTCTTCACACAATACACGAGCGAGCATTTGTTCAGCTGCCAGGGACATCTAATCTCTTTCTCCCACATACACAAAGTGTAGACAGACACACATACTGTACAAACACATTAAAAAAATACCGATATCTTCTCTTTTAATCACAAGCAGGTGTGTAGGTTACTGGCTCCGGTCATGCAGTCTGTCTTCACTGTTTTCAGACTCTGGTAAAGTAGAAGTAATGATTCAACTGCTTTTACTCAAGTAGGAGTAGTAAAAGTAGTAAAAAGTAGACAGAATTCAAAATATTATGACACCTTTCTCTTTGGTCCAGTCTAAC
>JAPQRN010000003.1:5976055-5986693 GCA_037367275.1 Coranthus polyacanthus | reverse complement strand
ATACATATACATATACATATACATATACATATATATGGTACATATTGGCCAAGCTCAGGGACACAAAAAAGTTGGAGTTTACTTCAGTTTGTGCAGCTGGATTTTGCAGAAAAAACATTTCTATCACTTTCTGAAAGTCTCAAAAGTATAGTAGCAGAGCTGTTTTTGGAAGATGAGAAAGTACTATCAGAGTGGAAGACGATTTCAAGGACATACAGTAGACAAAAAATAAAAAAGATAATTAGTTTCACCTGATTCAAATGTCGGATTAGAGATAGTTAGCCTCATCTATAATATAATTACAGAATATTTTGAGGTTTTTGTCATTTTGTGGTTGTGGAAGTTGATTAACATGCACTTTTGATGTCTATTACCTCTGTTTAAGTGATGAAGACTTAAATATATCATTTAGCTATAAGTATGCGGCTCATTTTAGAAAAAATATGAAACAGTAGGTCCCAGGGACACAAAAGTCACTGGGAATCATCCACTATATATGGAATCTGGAGCCATAGCCAGATGTCTATTTTGCCTGGCTGGTGGCTGTTTTCTGACCGACAGAAAACAGACAGACTCCTAGCTCAACTCATATTCTGTTATACTGTCTTTTTTGATGAATGTATAATTTCACCTTTTGTTGCTAATATGTAAATTACCGTTGATGTATTGCTGTATTCTCCGTCCGGAACCTGTGCGCTTTGCACCTTCGGAACAGTTTCAATGACGGACAATTTCAGCGCGTCACAATTTACCGTCCGTCTTGTAAAGTAGTTACTGTGCTGCATGCTGCTGGACTATCACAGATTAGACTTTTTCCATACTTTTTACTTTTACAGTTTTTGATGGACGGCGTGGAAGAAAGAGACACAGAAACAAAGGCCCCTTCAGTTATCGATCGATATTATACACGATGGTACAGAGCCGGTAAATAAAACATCACAGTGAATTTCCTGATGTTAGCAGTTAGGCGGCTAAGCTAACGTTAATGTTTGGATTTGCTAGAAGATTTAGCGGATGGAGAATACAACATTATTTTAGCTTGAAATTGTTACTATGTGTAATTCAAGTTATGACGAATACGCTTATGTTATTTACCTTTTTTTACAAAAACAAAACCAAACAGATATGAAAGGGAAACCGTGTGAGGACCACTGCATCCTGCAGCATTCGAACAGGTAATAGTGGTGTCAAAAAACTTATATTGACATGACAATGACTGATAGTTAATGTGTCGTTCTAGTGCATTTCCATCCGCCATTTTGGACTGAAAATGGTTCTCAAAAGCACCGCATATTCTTCTTTTTCTGCCAATGTCTTTGTCTATACACTTTACTACTGTCAAACAACTTATACTGATAAGAAGTGAAAGTGTTTAATGGCAACTTCAGTGTGTAGCAGCAGACCTACACCTCCATGTTGGACTGAAAGCTGTTGACAAAAAAAAAAAAAACAACATACCTCTTTGCTTCTATACTGTAGAAATTTTAATTTTGGGTAATTCGGTACATCTTCGTACAAGCTTAACAAAGATGACTTATTCAATACAGGACAAATGTGTGTTTTGCAGATTATGTGTGGTCACTCTGGCAGAGACACACCCAATCCTTCAGAACGGGCGGACAATTAAAAGCATCAATTATCAGATCAGTAATGGATGCAGTCGGCTGAAAAATAAAGTGTTTGGGAAAGCCAAACGGGTAATTATACAAATCCACAGATTATGAAAATGTGTACATTTCACTACAGTGTGCATTTCATGTTTATTAACTCACCCTTTAATGCCTTGTTATCATAAATCCATTTTCCCACCATTATAGGGAGGGCAGTTCCTCACTGATTTCGCACCTCTGTGTAGAATAACATGCACAGATGAAACTGAATATACAATCTACAGGTGAGACAGTAGTCAGTTTTATACTGAATTTAGTCTTTATGGTAGGGTCAGTCTTCCATATCTTTGATTTTTTTTTTCCCAGCTGTATTCGAGGACGTCTTCTGGAGGTGAATGAGGATATTTTGGAAAGACCTGCTCTCTTGCTGGAAAAGGTAAAGAAACATTGCATAATAATACACAGTATACTTTACATACCAAAGCAAAACGGATGTTTTTACCTTTTTCTAGGGTTTTTTATTTAAAAATAGTGTGAATATATACTTCTACCAACCTATACCTCCTGTCATGTCAACATTTTCATATATTTATTGTATTTGTATCAGTATAATTCAAGGTTGCAAAGAGTAGAAGGGCTGGGTGATGAAACGATGAAGATAATAGTCTTGACATGCTTTTATATCATACATCAATTTATTATTTTGTGAGTTTTTTTTTTGGGATCAGTGGCTTTGATTATCATGTGATGATTATTGTTAACGCCATATACACTTTTTAAGTGTTTGTGATGGTCTGGAAATAAACAAGTTTTCTTCAACTTTCACTCGGGACCAAAAATCAGCCTTTAAATGTGAAAAAGAAAGAATGATTTGACATTTATCGCAATAATTAGCGAAATCGACTGATATGAAAATTCTTATAGTAACACTGGCCATATCGCCTAAGTAGAAAAGATGTTAATAGTCTGGATGAAAAATGAAACATGAATAAATAACAAATCACCTGAAATATTGCGTTGTGTCTTACGTGAGCAGCCGTCCACCGAAGGATACATTGCCGTAATCCTGCCGAAGTTCGAAGAGAGCAAGAGCATAACGGAAAACCTCCTGAGCAGGGAAGAGTTTGAGAGAGTCGTCTCCAAACGGAGCGTTGCTGCCCAGTCACAGCCCTCTTGACTGGAGATCCTCGGTCAAATCTTTATTCAAGTCGGAACATTACAGGAAGAGCTTCCGTTTCTTCCACTGTCACCAGTTTGGGTGAAGAGTCTGGACACTGCTGTGGAAAAAGTGACACCTGCATGCGGTCACTTCAAGGACGGGTCATTTCAATGTGCCTTTGGATCACTATACATTACACAGTTTTTTTTTTTGTGGTCTCAAAATCTGGGGAAGCTTTCAAGTGCTTATTTATTGTTTGTTTTTTTTCCCCTTTGTTTTTGTACATAAGGAACAAGGAAGTAGAGCAAAGCATGAAACGTTGTTGGAAATCTGTTGTTAAAACACCAAAAGAACTTAAGTTAAATTTATTTTTGTAGAATGTCAATAAAAACAACCATCAGTGATTTAAGAAAAATATTGTTTATTTTTAATGTGTGACTTTTAATAACCTCTCAATTGTCATAAGAATAGATGGTCCAAAACTAGATCTGTGATTTCTTCACATCCGTTGCCCCACTACAATAACCAGGATCCTCTGCTGCTCTCACACACAATAAATCTTCTCTACATTTATGTTAATCATTTCAGTCATTGTCACCCCCTCACCTAGTACCACAGTCATTACTTTAGGATACATCCTGTATACATATCTCTGCTTCAAGTACCATATCTTACATATACCATTTAATACATATTGGCCAAGTAGGCAGCTTAACAATGATAGTCTTCATAACAAGTACACTTCAGGGCTCCACTGGACACAGGTGCCTATTCAGAATGATCTTTCATATATTTTGTGGGAAAAAAAAAAAGAGGTAAGGTACTAATACGATCCAATCTGACACTAAAGAGTAAGTCCTGACTTCCCAAAAGTGTTTTTTGAAATTTGTCAGTTGTGAAATTATTTCTCTAAACGTTCCGAGCAGCTGCATTAGAGGCACTGGCCTGAAGCTCATTAAGGAGTAGACATCCTGTGATGTATTCGCACTAAACAAAACTATTCCACACAACAAGGATACAGTTTACTGAAAACAGTGGCAACAAAAGTGAGTGCATCCTTAAAGTGCAGTCGCTTAGAATCTGCAACAACTGCGTTCACAGAGCTGCACGCTCTTTTCTGGGATGTTCTTCTACTCTCCTGCGCCTGATGTTAGACACCCGACGTTCCTACGCGTTTCAGGGTGCCCCACAAGTTTTCGACTGTGTTCAGATCCGGAGACACGGTCAACTTGTTTGAATGAGCGATGACCTGATGATGATGAACACCACTGAGAAAAGTGTGTTGTGTCTACAGTCGATCATGGTGGTGGTTCATGTTTCGGGGCTGCGTGATGCTGCTGGTACAGGAGAGCTCAGATTCACTAATAGTTTGAAGGAGAAGATGGTCCCCTCCCTCTGAAAGCTTGGTCAACGAGCTGTACTTCAGCACGACAATGACACGCGGCATCGATCCAAGCAGACCGCTGCCTTTCTGAAGGAGTGGACTACTACTGTTGCTTCACCTGAACCCAATCCAGGACTTGTGGAGCGTCCTGAAACACAAGGTGGAGGAATGTCAGGTGTCTAACATCAGGCAGCACAGAGAGGTCGTCGCAGAAGAGTAAAAGAACATCCCAGAAAAGACCTGTGCAACTCTTGCAAACTCAGTGTCCAATGGGATCAACTCTGTTCGGAAAAACAACGGTTCTCATGCTAAATATTTATACTGGTACTGAAGTGACTGTGCTATAAGGGTGTACTCACTTTTGTTGCCACTGTTTTCAGAAAACTCAATTGTCAAATCAGAGAATGTCCAGTGTATAATATAGTTCAGTCCAGTTACTCTAATGTAGCTGCTTGGAAAGTTACATTGAAATAATTTTAAAAAATGAAACGGGTGTATTCACTTTTGGAAGCTACTGTAGCTTTTCTTTGTCAACTTTTTAAGAAGCCGGACCAACAGAAACGTTGATTAACAGTGATTAACACTGAATAACTAAGAGCTTTATATTTCATAGTGTAATAGTAGCAAGCTGAAGGTAACATTGTCTCTCATTGGACAATCATATTTGGCATTAAATTGTGATTTTTATTTTTATTTTTTTGTATCTTGATACTAACATGGCGCATGTTCCATTGCAGTTTCTATGAAACTTTTTTTCATATGGCATGTTTGACTTTTAAAATATTTATCCTAATACCAGTGATGAAGGATAATAATGTACCACAGTCAATAACATTACAGAACAAGTGTTAACACTACAACCGCATGACACATTGACCAAAAGGAGACTCAAATACAAGGGTTTGGTGATCATGGCAACATGCATGGTGGGTTTTCAGCCATGTCAACGTTTTTGTTTTTTTCTTCTTTTTCATTTGGCTATGATGTGCGACACTACGAACAGTACACCACAAAGCAAATAGGCTTGTTTCACAGAGGCACGTGGTGAAAACAGATGCATGGCTGAGACTGAGCTTCCAAGAGGAGTTCTTTCCTGATTTCTGATCAGTTTATCAACTCAACAGCCGGAGATGGAAGCGATTGATAAAAGTGACTCCAAAATCAGGGCTCTTTTTGAGGAAGGTCACTGAAAAGTTTTGTGTTGGCTGATTGTCTCCACCTTGTGGCCTGGGGAGGAACTGGTGCTTCAGGTAATAATGACTGACCCCGGGATAATCATTTCTAATCGATATTCTCAAATACAAATTCTGACTGACCCGAGGGAACCATCTTCACCCCAACCGCCTTGGCTTTACCCCACTTTGTGATGGGTGCGTGATTATGAGGGGAGTGTTTCCAGGTTTATTTGTCCTCCAGAATGGTGACTGACGTTGGCTCTAAGCTACTCCAACGGGGAACAGCATAAGAAAAGAGGAGAGAGTATTTTCCTGGATTATTTACTCTCCAGCAGGTTGAGACCGGCCATGTGCTGCTCCAGTGATTTGACGCCAAAGCCATTGCTGTTCTTGTTGTTGAGAGCGCCCTCCTCTTTGACAGGCGTGGACGCATCCTGTCTCTCTTTCCAGTCCTGAGGAGAGCCCAGGCTACTCCTCTCTGACTTGTACTGGAAATGAACAGGAAGAAAAAAAAAAACAGATATTTTAAGAAAAAAATCTCAAACTATATCATGTATTTTAGTACGTTTCCACACTATTTGCCAAACTGAGTGCCAGTCGGACCTTTTTGTTGAGCTTGTTACAGAACGGTAGGAGGGACAGGACCACGGTCAAGATGCCTCTGGTCGTCTGAATGGATGAGTCCACCTAAAGACAAAGAAATGACAAAAAAGACAACTTTTTTACTTTAGTTTCTTTTACCAATTTCAACCTGAAAGGATGGGACAAAAACACAGATGAAAAAGTAACACATGTAACAAGATAAAAAGATCATAAAAGACAAAACAAAACATGCCTATTTCAAGTGTGTGTGTTGAAACGTCTACTGTAAGAAATAGTGTGTAGTGTCTTAAGTGTGTTGCAGAATTGCAAAAGCAAAAAGAAAATGTTTGTTCCTTTGACACCTGTTTTCAAGACATAGTTTAAAATAGTTTAAGATACATCAATGCGCATCAAAACATAATGGCAAAAAACGCACGAAACCTAGCAACCTAATAAACACAAAATACGCTACCATCCACTTTCCACTTTACATTTGCTGATGCTTTACAAACCTCTGATGCATAAACACTCTCCCATTAGAGCTGAATGATGAAGTGAACATCAGGTTGGAGCAACAGGGTCAGTACATATCAAAGGGCGCTCATTAATCAGTGGAGGATGCGCCATTCTTCATCCAGTCCTTTTGATTTTAACCTCACGTTTATTACAAGGTGACCTACGGCAACTCATCCCTGCCCAAGATGCTCATTAATTCCTCACACGCATTCATTCATCTAGTTCCCTGTGTTCATTACTGCTGTTACTTGGAGATCATTCCAAGATTATGCCCTATCCAGTAAGTGAAACTGTCATACGTGCGGGCTTCGTTGCTGCCCGACCCGTTGTTTTAATGCTGTCAAATATAATTATACCTTTAAGGGCTAGACTTAATAAAAACCTCTTTTAGTTTTAAAAACTAATGTGTTGGGATTTACTACAGCAAAGTTAGTGCTGGAAAGGCTCCTACAAATGCATATGGATTTGACAAAGCAAATGTCAGTGTTTTTCCTGGTTCTGTAGCGATACAGACAGTGTGCAATGTTTCCTCCGTATTACTGATAAAAAAACAATAGCCTACCATCCATATATATTAAATAAATGTATCTGCGGACAGGTCTGAACAGCGTTGTGGATTGTGGATGGCAGTGTTCAGTGCTCTGGCTTATAAATACGACTTCTCCCCATGTCTCCTTTGAGTCATGCTATCTTCTTTACTTTCCCCTGTGGAAGGCGTCTTTCCGCCTCCTGCATTTACCTCATTGTCCACAGTGGAGTTCAGATAACCAGGATCCTCTTTGCGAACAGACATTGTGTTTTTTAAGACTACTAGGCCACTCATACACTAACACCTCAAATTCTACCACAGGAAACATCCTCGGCTTACTCTCCTTGGGTCTTTGTCGCTGTTTCCTGACACAAACAAATGTGTAAAATCTACACGTCAGCTTCAGCGTAGCAAGTCTGTTCTGTACACACAGTATGTTACTAATTTATTGTGTATCAAGCAAAACAAACAAGAAAAGGAAAAAAAAACAGGTTGATTGATTCACACAGAAGCGTAGTGAGGGTACCTTCTGGAAGGTGGCAGTCTTGCCCTGTACAGGAGTCTTGGCCCCCATCTGCAATTGTTGGCACAATGCCACCAGTTTCTCCGTCTCTGTCATCACCACAGACTTTTCCTCATCAACCAACTGGAACATAGAGGAACACAGGCAGAGGGAGGAAGATGTCTTTCAGAACAGCAGAGACGGTTTATGGCGGTATTAGCCTGAGAGACGGGGTTAATGTGCGCAGACAGTGATGGATTTGCAGTGTTCTTTGTATAAAATACGAATCAAGCATCATTAAAAAAAAGAAAGAAAAGAAAAACCAGGATAAACTATATTAAAATTTAGTGTTGCCTGGTGTAATCCTCCAGCAGCAGACAGGTCATGATCTACTGCTTAAAGTCTGTTATCCAGCTGAGTTAATCCCTAGATCTCAGTCACGGAGGCCATCAGTCTGCCTCTGTTATATGTGTGTACAAGCTCTTTTATTCAGACTAGCCCTATTCATGCCCGACAAAAGGATATAAAACCTCCTAAACCTCAATTAAAAATGCTCAAACTAATTTGCATAAATAGCTCCATCATTTCTATGAGGGCGACACAGGTGTGCTACAAGTGTGTTTGGTGCCAGAGAATTATGGGAGTGAAGGGGCGAGACAGAGGGACTCCATTAGCACTAGTTTGTTTGATGTAATTAATCAGAAAGTGTGGAGCAAGTAGAAGAGCCGGGCCTCCTGATTATGAATTAGTCCTGGGTGGTTGCAGTCAGCTCACACACACACACGCACACACGCACGCACACACGCACACACACACACACACACACGCATCCCACCATCCCCGTCCACACATGTGCACAAACATACACACCAGTGACAAATGGCAGTCGTTAATGGCTGTCAAAAAGAGCCATTTAATTAAACTTGGAGGACCTGGGGAAGAAGTTGGTTGGAGGGCAGCAAAAGGGGAAGGAAGACTCTGAGGCTATGTTTGTCTGGAGTCGGAGGAAAAGGGAACGGTGTGAGAAACGTGTGTGACAGCCTTAATTTCCTGCTCTCGCTGTGTGATTTATAGGGCAGACCCGGCATCACGACATGCCAGGCTAGGTGAAATGGGTGTGTTATGTGTGTGATACAAATAACGTGTGCGTGCATACAGAGTGTGTTCGAGACTTGTGAGCTTAAGACAAAAGACATCTTTTGTCTTAAGCTCACTGACCTTCACAACGATCTATCAGCAAGCATGAGCACACTGTATAAGTAAGTGTTTTCAGATATTTTGTTTTTTTTGTTTTTAATTTTTGTCTGTATTTGTTTTACTGCTATTTATACTATTTATAGTACAAACCCCATTTGCAGAAAAGTTGGGACATTTTCTAAAATGCAAAAAATAAAATCTGTGATTTGTGAATGAAAATGTTTTCTTTGTACTTTTGTCAGTTAAATAAATGTTCGAGGAAATTAACAAATTGCCGATTTTAGATCTTATTTGCAAATGGGGTTTGTAGAATAGATGACACCATTGTTATATAGACCATGTTTGAATTTCACATTCAGGAAGTCCGCAATGTGCAATAACATTGTTCAATACCACCAAACACACACCAATTCATTTGAGGTTTAGCTGAGCTTCATCTGATTGGTCAAATGATGTGAGAACATGGCCCACGCATTCAGGGCATCACCTGATAGGTTAAATGTTCGCATGCTGAGTGTGAACGCACGGACCGTACAAATATAAGGATTTTTGTTCTGCATTTCCTCCTGTCTGTTGTGACGCATTTGTCATGCATCTTCATAATGTATGTCACGCTGAAATGCAATTTATTAGTCAGCATTGAAACATACTGTAATAAAATGGTATATAGTCTTAAACACTGCGTGTGTGTGTTCCAGAGAGAGATTTATCACAGAACTACCTACCTGAGTAGAAAAAGTACGGAGAGATGAGCACAGCTGGAGGCCCTCTTCAGACAGAACCTTAAAAGTGTCATAAGTAAAGGCTGAAATCAAAAACACTTACAAATACAGCAACAGCAGTTCTTTTAACTTCCACCAGGAAGCCATTTGAAAGCAAAGAAGCACAGAGTCAGTAAATATTATGAGATTTTACTTTTTCTCCGCTCTTCTTATCAGTACGCCTTCCCGTCCCTTTCCCCTTCCTTTCTGTCTTTCTTCTTCTCCTCTTCTTATCTCCCTTCCTCACCCCAAATGGAATAAACCGAGGCTGACATATTTGGCCCCGATTCTACAATTACTGCACATTACTGGCAACGATCCCAATTCAATGGGATGCACCACTCCATACAACCCTGTTTGTTATCACTTCCTATGTTTGAGGGGGGACTAGCACACTGCACTATGTTTCCATTTTACTGATAAGACCTAGTCGTGCGCTATCAGATCCACAAGAGGGTAGTGAATGAAGGGACGCCGGCTTTTACTAACTTACTGATCTGCCAGCCTTTCATTTGCAGCTTTAATAAAACAGAAGGAAAATGGAACAAAAGGTGGAGAGAAGGACAGACTACAGCAGATGCATATGTACTTACCTCTGCTTGATGAAAAAGATCTAGTGTTGTTTTCAGCAGCCCCTCCCCTCTGGGGAGTCAATACGGGAAATGAAGAAAATGAGGAAGAGAAACATAGATGAGAGAGATGGATGAGGACAAAATGCATCCACAGCAATCAACCAAACCTGTAACTTTGATGAATTGCACTGATTTTACTGTCAGAATGACTCATAGCCATGTCAACTTTGCCAGTGCCTCAAACTACGCCTGGCAAATATCGATAGCTGGAGGCTCGAGAATCTCATTAAAACTAAGCCTCTAAAGGGATTCATGTGTATGCTTAAGAGGCTTTACAATGTTGAGCTCCAAAATGAATGTAACAGTTGAGCAGGCTGCAGATATTTAAAGTGTGTGCTTTGTGTGGTCACAGTGGGCTGCATACCTGGTGAACAGGTACATGTTGTACGCCATACTGGCCAGGCTCTGGCTCTGTCGGACAATGTCATGTTCTTGTTCCTCCCACTTTTCAACTTCTGTGTCCATGTCTGACGACAGCAGACGCAGCTCCAGACCCAGTTTAGCCATGCTTGTCTGCTCCTGCACACACACAAGTACAACCTCAAATCAGAAAGAGCTAGAACAGTATGGAAAATGCAATGCTAATAATAA
>JAPQRN010000003.1:5954083-5964459 GCA_037367275.1 Coranthus polyacanthus | reverse complement strand
TTAGGGTTAGGGTTCTATGAAAGGAGTGGATGTTAAAGGTTAAAGCTGTCCAAAGAATAAATGTTCATTTTCCAAAAACAAATCAACACCAAGCTAGAACTAGATGATGCTTTGAGGATTTTGTTACTTAAAACATAACGAATAAAACTGTTAGTGCTATTTCTGAAAACAACAAACTGCTGATGGCTGTGCTACAATGTGCTTGCTTTGCCCACAAGAAGAACATGACCTCACAGGCCGACATGTCAAATGAGCATTACTAACCTTAAGCTTTTACTAGGAAATATATCGAATTATTCAGGAAGTCTAATTTCTGATACTACCTTGAAATCCTTGATGCCGTTGTAAATGCTGGCAGGGAGGATCTTGTTCTCCCCGCAGCTCCGAGCCTCAGTAACTATCTCGATGACCTGCTCCAGGGCACAGCGCATTCGATGAAATACAGCGTCTTTGTTGATCCGAGCAGACTCGCAATCCGGGTGCCTCAGGCAGGTCTTTGGAAGAAATGCAAAATGTGAAATGTCGAAGCTCATGGCCTTCTGAACACTTAACTTTTGTCCTTTTCATGTATTTGTCCTGTGATTATTCTCTCTTTGTTTTTTTAAACATTATGTGTCTTCACATTTTTTTCCTGATTGCTTTGACACTGCCTTTGCAATGATCAGCTATGTAAAACTTTTTATACAAACCAGAAAACCTTATGCAAATGCAAACAGTTCTTGAAAAATACACACTACACACTCGTACTACAAATGATTGATTGCTTTTCTGTGTAATAATAAAAATAATACTAAAGTTCAATAAGAACTCCGATGGTACGCTGGCTTCCACAATATTCAATCAAAAATGAACAAACACTTAACACAGACAAACAAAATAATCAACAAAATGAACACAAATAAGCACAGACGAACACAATAATCAACAAAATGAACACAAATAAGCACAGACGAACAAAATAATAACATAATAAATAAATAATAAATAACAAAAATGAACATGAAAATGAAAACATGTGAGTTAAAAACCAGTCAAGGGTCTGATCATAAGACTTCATCCACATCACATGCGATGAAACTGAGGTTAAAACACTGAGTTATGTTTACAGTTTTCAGTCTTTCAGTCTAAAGCAGAGTTTGTGCATTCAGTTTGACACACTCGACTTGACTGTAAATGCATCGGCTACAAGTGTTAATGGTTTCGGAGACATAGGATGAATTGCACAATCAACAAACAATGTTTATGTTTAAGATGGACTGTATTGTAGAGTCCTGTATTGGCTGTTTTACCTTGGAGGCTGTAAGGAGCATCATGGTACATTTCTCCAGCACTGCTCTGGCTGCTGCCATCCGGGCTTTCTTCTTCTCATCCTTCAGGTCCTACAACACAAACACACACACAAATGCAGCAGATAGTAATGGGTGGCTTTACTCCAGATGCAACTTCTTAGAACTCCTGGTGTGTCCAAAGGACATGCGGCTCTAAATGTATGCAATACATCACTTTCGAGCTGGAATTAAGGGGCACACAGATTCCTCTTCAAGCTCACATACACATGAAACTCCCGAAGTTCAGTTTCATGTAATTAACACAGATGCTATGAACAGGAAAGTCGACATAATGTGTGTGACTTGTTGTATTCTCTTGTCTCTCATTTATTTCAAGCAAAAATAGACAGCTCAAATTAGGTACATGCAGGATTTGGAAAAAGGCAGCTGAATCAACTCCTCTCCCGGCACTTTGCCATAGATTACAAAGACGACGTGATTATCTGTCATTATTTTTGTCTCTGTACTCGCCTGGCTTCAACAGAAGAAGATGGTAGATTTTTGTAAAAGGGCTGTGGTGCTTGTGAGCGTGTGTGCATGGGAGTGCGTGAGTGGGAGTTGAGTATGACAAAAAAGAAAAAAAAAAAGCTGAAGAAAACAGGGTGGCAAATGAGGAGAGAGAGCATTAGCCGCAATGAGCACCGTTGGAGGGAGACGTGATGTGTGTGTCAAAACACGGGGCCCTGATGAAATTCAAAAAGAGGCATGGTCGATCCTCCCTCCCTGTCTAGATATCGCAGCCGTTGCACTTTACATCCGCTTCTGCAGGCAAAGCGCTTTAGCTGCAGAGGCTGAATGTATGCATCAAAGTAGGATTAGCAGTCTTTGACAGTACAAAGTTAGAAGTTGGACAGTGTTTGTAAAGCTTTGAGCAAAAGTTTTGTTTTGCAAATATGCTAGCATGGGTATAGCTGATGTATTGCAGAGGGAGCACATTGCTGGAAGCATAGTAGGTCAGCATTGAATCGTGATGCTATCAGGCTGTGTGGAGTATGAGTCATATCTGACCCCTCCATTTCTTTATAGAGAGGCATGGGTTAGAAAAAAACTCAGAAGAGGCCCAAGAAAGCCTTGTTACTTGAGTGTTTGATTTTTGGAGAAGTGTAAATATTTGAAGCTTGGATGATTGATCTGTTTTGTGTTTGTCTGCACATTCATAAGCTGAAGTACAACAGGTTTCACAGTCTAATTCCACCACCTGGTAGCACACTCAGAATATCATGTTTAGAAAATCACCGTTGTTAGAGGATTACATCTACATAAATAAACAGACAAAGTGTGTTCAGTGTCGTAGATGAATGAATGAAGAAACAAATTACTGCATGGTCGTAAAGCACGTTATATCCAAATGCAGCCTTGAGACATTGTAAACTTCTTACACATGTATTAATGTTTTGAAAGACTGTGGATTCTGCTGCTAAATGACCTGAAACTTAAAGGTCCAACGTGTAAGATTCAGGAGGATTTAATTGCACGACTGAAATATAATAGTCATACTTATGTTTTCATTAGTGCATAATCATACAAAAATAAGAATTGTTGCATTTTTGTTATCTTAGAATGAGACGTTTATATCTACATAGGGAGCAGGTTGTCTTCTACCATGTTTCTACAGTCGCTCAGAACAACAGGTAGCATCCAGTGTTAAGGTGCATAAAGAGGGGAAGGAAGGGGATCCCGTTTTTAGTAGGCCATTTACCTGTATGTTTGTCAATTTAAATGATTATTTTAGTCAAGAAAGTCGTAGTTTGTTGTAAAGATAGTAAAGCACCATTTACTTGAGTGTGAAACGGCTCAGTGAACCGCATCTACGTCACCAACAGGTGACAAAAGGCCATCGCCTCGACACATTTCATCTTGTTCTTCAAAAACAAGTGAAGAAGTATTAAAAGAGGTGTAAGCCACTACAAGTCTGGTCATGTTGCAGCTGCAGAGACGTCTTCAGCAGCTCTGAGCAGCTAATGGAGACACAAAGTTAGGATGATATTTACAAGACTTTTGACTGTGTATCTTTCTCATTGCGCATTTTCATAGAATCACAGTTTGTCATCAGTTTTATGACAAACTGTCATTTTCTGTCAGTTTGAGTGTGGACCCAAGCTAATACCTTCTTAACTAAAAAACCCAGAATAGACAAATTAAACAGTGGTTCTAACGCAGGACTTTCATGTTTCTTTGCTGCCACACTGAACCTTTAAGGAGCTGGTCTCATCAGACACATTGAAACTGATTTTAAATGTCTTAAAGGCAGGCACGTCTGGCATATTTGTTCATTACATTTCACTTTTATGGCTGTAATTTATTTTTATAGGATGTCAATGATTTGATGTATGTATGCATGTATGTATGTAATCTAATCTGAAAATGTGTTACATGTTGTACAGAGTGCTGCTGTCTGTCTTGGCCATGAAGCTCTTATAAAAGAGATTCTTAATCTCAATGATTCTTTCCTGGTAAAATAAATAAAAATTTTATGGCAAAAAACTAGAGAGTCGTCTTTACATGCTACTCACGTTCTGTCTGTCTCCGGTGAGGTGGGCAAACTCCACCATCTCATTCCCAAACTGGCTGAAAATCTGAACAAATTCCTGGAAGGTGCTGACTCTTTCCAGATGGTCCAGAGTTACCAAGACCTGAGCAGAGGAAGGAGACCAGAGCGATGCGGTTAGTGTTCTATTAAATCCATAAGAAAGGAAAGTTAGTTGAATAGTGTCTAATGAATCTCAATATTAATATTCATGTCAGTGCTTTGTTTTGAAGCAGTAATTGTGTGTGTGTTATTCTCTAAAATAAAACCAGTTGGTTAAGTGGTACCTAACTCTATGTAGCTAACTGCTAATTTAACTGCCAGGGATAGGCTAGTGGGCAGCGCAAACACAGCAGCTTTCATCCACATAGGACAAAAAGGAGGAAGAGATGTACAGTAATTGTGTTTGCCAGTAATGGAGAACAGGGGGCTGTCGACTGTCTATCCAAACGAGGCTAACCAGTCGTGATTAGGCCCCCTGTTTCCATTCTTGGCTCAGTCTACATCTACATCCATATCACATTGTCTGGCTAAGAGCATAGCCAGGTACAATGGGAAGAGACTCTCTCCCCAGCTCTCTCTCTCCAGCTTTGTGTTTTTTAAGTGGCCACTAAATGCTGCTGTTTCCCTTCAATTACCTCCAGAGTACTCCTTCAGAAAGCCAGAGCTTATCTATTAGGACTCGGGATGGAGTTTTCCATGGG
Source organism: Coranthus polyacanthus (assembly GCA_037367275.1). Taxonomy (NCBI): domain Eukaryota; kingdom Metazoa; phylum Chordata; class Actinopteri; order Kurtiformes; family Apogonidae; genus Coranthus; species Coranthus polyacanthus. The sequence goes on along the minus strand of JAPQRN010000003.1, from coordinate 5,959,900 downwards.
TGTGGATATTTTTGTGTGGATCTATGAAGCGTGCAAGAGACATTAAGCAAGAAAGGTATTGCATCTCATTCCAAGGTTTCACATTAGTAGCATACGTCTCACCTTGTTGCGTGATGTGATTATCTGTTTGATGACAATGCGGTCGGCTAGGACCAGGACTTTAGTGACTGAGGAGAGCAGCAAGCGGGCAGCTTTCACCATGCCTGTCCTATCGCTGAACACTGTGACTCGTCCATCGGACTGGGACGGCGAGGCTGAGCCCACATCTGTCAGCTGGGCAATAGCATCACCTGTGAGAGAAGAGGGAAGGGCAGACAAACTGTTAGTTTGATATTAGGCTCCTGTTACTGCTTTTAATGGACAAATTCAAGATATCTGCTGATACAGAGAAGGGCTGGGAATCGCTGCTGATTTCCCAAATCAATGCAGTTCTGATTCACAAGAGCCACATTTAATTAGCACAATTTTTTCAATACCAATTTTGCTTGGAAATCAAAGGGATTCTGGGGCAACTGTGGCTCAGGAGGTAAAGAGGGTTGCCCACAAGCTGGAAGGTTAGATTCCCAGCTCCTGTCCACATGTGGAAGTGTCCCTCGGCAAAACACTGAACCCCAAGTTGCTCCTGCTGTCTGCTCCACTGGTGTGTGTTTGTGAATGGGTGACTAAGGCACAATTGGTGCCAGTAACGTAGAAAAGCACTTCATAAAAGCAGTCCATTTACTATTGACAGAGAAATAATGCTGTAAATTGCACAAGGAACCATCCAACCTGGTGCATTATTAAAATATTAATGTTTACATTAAGAATTGGCCCCAAAGTAGTTGCATTAATGGACTTTTTATTTAACATAGCATATATTAACGGGTACATATTTAAAAAAAAAAAAATCAATTTAAATCAGAAAATTCATTTTAAAACCCAGCCCTAATACTGAGTACCACAATCACCACATTCCTGAATCAGCAGACAAGTGCGAGCTCATGAGAATGACTGATGCCTCCGTGGTCACAGAAAAAGGAAAGGGACTTTTGGTTGGGCTTGATGAGTATCTGGCCAACTGTCAGATGAATTGTGCAGAGCCTCTTCCCAGTTGGGGAGTCGGACGTAGAACTGAACATGCTAGAGGGATTACATATCCCATCTGGCCTGGGAGCTCCCTGGGATCCCTCAGGAAGAACAGGAAGATGGAACTGGGCAGAAGGACCCACAGGGTGCTTTGCTTATTCTGCTTCCACTGCGATCTGGACCCAGATAAGAGGCAGAATATGAAAGCATGCATGGCTAATTGATCATTTCCTAAATGCCCTCAAAGTCAGTTCAGACATCAGACTACACTGTGGCATAATATTCTTCCAATCTGCCACGCTTCACCTCTGGGAGAATATTTGTCCAGCTTGGATTGGACTGAAGACAACAGTAACACATCCAATCTCCTATCCCGATATAGGCAAGGCAAGTTTACTTATAGTAAACAAACCAACACTGAAGGGTCGCCCCATGTTATTCCAGCAGAGTACATCCTGTGAGCCAGACTAGTCAAGACCACCTAAACCTGTCAGGTTTCTTAGAGGAGGTCATGGTTAGCTGGCTCCAATACCAATATCATCAACCTGAATCCAACTATGATATTCAAAGTCAGCTGATATGGTTTAATAGAAGTAGAGTAATTGAAGATAAGCCTTTATTTATTGATTCAATTTTTGAAAAAGGAATCCTATTTGTAAATGGCCCCTTAAATCGAGGCAGGAAACTTATGTCTTACGATTTTTTTTGTAGGAATATATGGAAACGTCTGTGACCAATTCACATATAATCAACTGTGTGCTGCTATACCACAAGCTTGGAAAAGGAAATTATCACTAGCTTCAAAACAAATGGTGTGTTGTCCCTACATTAGGGACTCAACATGGAAGAGAAAGAAAAAATAAATAAATAAATAAATATCAGTTATACTTGCATGTTAATAAAATATCTGCGCACCAGTTGTCATCCTGTCAAAATGGGAAAATTTGTAGATACTTGCCTACAAGAAAAATGCTTAAAAATGGTGTTTTCAGCAGTGTGGTTTATGTAGATTTTGTGAGGAAGAAGAGTCAGATATTCATTTATTTTGGAATTGCAGGGAAGTGGCATGCAGTGCAGTTGAAAAATGGGTCTCTGTTTACAACTGGAATTTCTACAGCTGTCTGCTTAGCATAATTTTTGGTGATTTAAGGGACAATGCAGGAGAAAAATACTTGAATAACATCATCATTATGATGGGGAAAGTTTTTGCTTTTCGATCAAAAAGCCAACAAAAATTAAACATGCAGCGTTTTAAAATGTTTTTGAAACACCAGTGGAACCTTGAAAAGAATGTCAAAAGAAACAAGGAACAGACTTTATTTTTCGAATACGGGTGGGACAGGTTAAGTCAAGGTGAGGGCTGGTAAAAGATTTAAGGAAATGACAGAGGCTATAATGAATTCAGCTTGCTCCTCTCCATTTCCTAGCTGAATTAAGTAATGGAGTGTATATATATCCGAACAAATTTGTATTTATGTATGTATATATGTGTATATAAAAAAGGTGTGTATACACATGTATGTGGATAGGGAGAAAAGTATTGATTAGGTAATTATGGAAGCAAGATTCTGTGCCTTTTATTCAAAAATAGTGTTTTAAGTTGAGATGGGAAACCCTTGTTTTTTTTCCTTTTCCTATTGTTTTGTGTTTTATGTGTGTTTTGTTTTGTTCCTGTTTGTTATGTTTTTGTAAAGAAAAAAGAAAAAAAAAAATAGCACCTGAACCGAGACCAACTCATGATCAAGGCCAGAGTGTATCGAGACCAAGATGAGACCAGACCGTACCAGATACACAGCAAGGGGATAATGGCAATGACGTTTTTCAAATATTACACAGATTGATATGGTATGATATGATCAAACCAGTTAATTTTCTTTTCACAAGACTGAAAAAACAGTCATCTTTATGATGATTAAACTTATTATTATTAAATATTTCTTTCAAGTATTGAATGCCCAATGTGGGAAAGAGTGATTTAGTGATCCACAGAGTGACGACACACAAAGGACTTGGGTTAAACTGTGTTGGCAGATCAAATTCCTTCTGTTCAGAATTAATTTGTATTGCTAAGATAAGTCTGCATTTGTGTCCTGCTAAAGAACACAAAGCACCTTTCAAATGATGAAAGATACTGCCATAAAGAGTGTGATTCACAACACAATGATTCCAACGATACAGTGACCTTGACCTTTGACCTTTGGCCACTAAAAAGTGAAAGTATGTGCCAAATTAGAAAAAAAAATCCCTCAAGGCATTCCTGAGACATTGCATTCATTAGAATGGACAGATATGAGGTCACAGCAACCTTGACCTTTGACCTTTGGCTACCAAAATCTTTTCAGTTCGTCCAAGTGAATATCTGTGTCAAATTTTGTAGCTGTGTCAATTTCGTTCCTGAGATACTGCAATTTTTTCATGACTTACATTTTTATTTTGTAATATTAACATCAGTCAATCAACAGATGACATAATACACTGAATTACAGCTCACTCAATCCACCAAAAAAAACACCACCAACAAATGAGATCTTAAAAAAAACAAACAAACAAACCAACAAAAAGAACCAACAGCGAGGTTCTGCGTTCCTGAGAGGACCAGGACCAGGACCGACCGACCAAAGACAGACAGACACACCTTCTCATAGAAATGCACCGTGGACGCATCTAATAAGAGAGAAAGACAGAGGGGCGGCGACATAGGTCTCTACTGTGTCATGCAGCTTGGCTGTCTATTTGGTTTGGCTGGTCCATTAAAAGAAGCTGCACTGATGAGCTGATTGTAACTGACAGGCTGATTTTCAGTGCCAGCTCTGCTAACCAGTTAAAACAACTAGGCCTGGCTCAAAAAGAAATCTGCTCTACCTACATGACACCGCTCGGGTGGAAAGCAGAGGCCTGAGCCAACTCTCACCTCTAGATTTTCACATTCAGTCCACAAATATGGATGGCAGGCATGTACATCACCATCACTGAGGCCGATGTGATACGCATCTCAATGCATTTGCCAATGATCCGATACATTACAGACACATATAAAGCAATTACTGATGCAATAAAATATGATTCACCCCCATGTGGTACAATTCAACACGATTTGATATTTATTTCTCTAGTTCAGCAGTTCAGTATCTCATTTATGTTTCCCTACATATTTGTCCCGATCACAAACTTTTTTCACTAAAAGATCAAATAAAACCAGGCCTTTGCACCTTTTCTCTTGTTTAGTCTCTAGTTACGCTTTTATAGCACACCCCAATCTCAGTAGCAGACTAAAGTTTTGCTTAGTCATGTGAGACGTGTTCGTGAGACTTGTTGAAAATTATTCACTGACGGCAGCGGAGATGAAAGACGCACTACAGAAACATCTGCTGGTAAATATTAAATTACTGGTCACTAATTACATTTCTGAATAATAAAGGCATAGGGCCTCTACTAATAATTATATATAAATAAATCAGTTCACCAATGCAACGACATTAGAAATGTGGCCGTTCGATTTCATCCCAAGTTGCATCCAATGCACACCTTTTCAGTCAGGGAACGCATATCTCCAACTTTTATGCCGATGCATCAAGGTGATTCAAGGGATCTTACCATCACTGATGGATAATACGAAGAATAAATCCTACTGGCATTAAACACAGCTATCCCATGAGCCCTTGATTTATCCTCTGTTATGTACTCTGTTATTTTTTTTACAGGCTTGTTAAAAGTTCCAAAATATTTGCACATTTTCTATGGCTTTATCTTGATTCCTATCTTTCTGAGGGATCAAGAGAAAGTGAGACAGAGAGAAAGCGAATGTGAGAATGACACTGAGAGACTGAGTGAAAGAGACAGAGACAGAGATCCAGCACAGATCAGCTGCACTGACCTGCCTTATTGGATCTCCCCACCGCTCAGATGATGGGTAGCATCTAATTAAACTACTGCTTTCAGCCTGTCTTTATTTCATTCATTATAGCACACAAGGCTGAAGCCTGCCTGATTAAACTCTCCCTGCAGCTAGGTATTAGAGAAATGTCAGTCCTTCACTAACTAGCCCTTCTCTTTCCAGGAGCCTTAAAAACTAAAAAAGGCTTTCTTTTTCCCTCAAGATGTCTCCATCATTTTTAAAAATGGTCAAAGATATATATATATATATTAAAAAAAAGTTTCTTCTTTTTTAGCAGGGAACAGTTGTACAGTGTCTGTCAGGAAGAGAAAACTGTGAAAACACCTCCCTAGGAGGAAAGTGAGAACTGGAATGAATTAGTCACAGTGGGCAACACACATCTAAACACTGTGCATGCACATAAACATCATGCTTCACCTCTTTGTGCGCACACACATATACGCACACTTTCTCATCAGTCTATTCTCCGCCCACCAGTGCTTTTTTTGTGAGTTGTAGCCGTCTTTACAAATCAGAGCAGTGTGAGGATTAAACGCTTTGCTGCTCATGCTGGTTCTCTAAACATAAACCTATTATCACGGTGTTGTGTCTAAATTCTTATCCTATGTGATATTGTTTCTAGTCTGCTCTGTAGAAGGCTAAATGAGGTCCTTGTTTGGCCCGATAAGAACTATGTTGTCAGATACAAGAAAGTTTTATCTCAGCAATGGAACAAAGTGTGAATGGACAAGAAGCTATATGGTTTATACACGCCATACAGTATTTTTAGCTCCATCTTAAAAGTGCAATATGTAACATTTGTGAAGAAATCTACATGTATTACAGTTTTATTTTCTGACTGTTTAAGTCCTATCTTT
>JAPQRN010000003.1:5913334-5931079 GCA_037367275.1 Coranthus polyacanthus | reverse complement strand
GCAGCCACCCTGCAGAGGAAGCCCACTTCTTCTAACACGGCTTCCTTCACAAGGCATTGTGAATTGTGGGTAATTCCCACATGCAAAAGCAGAAATGCAGACTTACAGACAGGGTGCATAAAGGGCTGAAAATGTCTGCAAGAGAGCCCTCATGCACTTGACAATTTGACAGTGGGACAAAGTCTGAGTCTGCAAGTCTGGAGAGTGGGATTGGGCCGTTATTCAGTGAGTAAAACAATTTGTGTAGAAGTAGGAATATAGGAGTGAAGGACAACTTGTGCCACCGCTTTGTAGAAGCATATCCTCTGACTGGACTCTGACATATGAAAAAGTGGTAAAAATATGCCGCTGGTTAAAATAAGTTGCTTGCTCCTTTGACCATTCTTGCATACCGATATCACAATGTCTGCATCGTTGCACAGTGCAAGAGTAGAGAAACAGACACACACACACACACACACACACACACACACACAGCTTGCATTCAACAGAGCACAATACCTCTTTTCATTCCTTTTTGCTCACGTAATTCTCTGGATAGTAGGTGGGAGGGAGACAGAGAGAGACAAAGAGAAAGTCAGGGAAGGGGTCAAACAAGGAGAAGAGAGATGTGCCCTGAACACAACGTGACTGCCGGGTCAAACTCCCTCTGGCTGTCTCAACTGTTCACCTGCCCCTTCTCTGGTGTACCTGGGGATGCATCTAGGAATATATTGGAGGGTCAGCATCACATACAGAGCACCCTGAGGCATAGGCTCACCTGGGCCTTGAGACCTACATGCACCAAACTTTTAATGCTCTGACTGAGGCTCCTCTGCAACCTAAACATTTATTGCACTGAATAAACCGGCTGACTTGTGCATTATATATACTATACATAACATTTGACTTATTAATGTGTTACAGATTTACAGGAGAATGTTTTCTTTGACAGTCATGCCTATGCCTTGGTATACATTTTTAATACTAGTGCCAATAGGATACCAGAGTTTCACAATATAGCAATAATTTTAATACCTTGGTTTGAGGAAAATAAACATTTTAATTCAGCAAAAATTTCACACTTCTCCCCTGCTTTATTATGGTGTCTTAACACAAGCAGCCAAAAAATACTAAAATCTGATTTCCTACCCTGCCCAATCAGCCAATCTGTGGTTGAAGCATGCATAAATAACACTGACGAAAAATCTCAGTAAGCTTTTAAAAACAGTCTTCAATACAGTTCAATACTGGATGCAACAGAAACATCATGGACAGTACTGACAAGAGCCATCGGAGATGCCATATTCCCCAAGGCCCCACAAAATCGAAAAAGTGTTACTTGTCAGTGATGTTAGCTAAAGGGTAGTTTACTGGAAAAATATTGAATGATTTTCTAGTTCTGCTCAGGCAATGAATTAATGACAAACGGCATGACCAACAGCACAGATGGACACAACTCCAACATATTGAATGGTTTTCCGTAAAAAAAAAAAAGGACAGACCGACAGACATGCTGACCCCTGAATATAAAAAGTGTACGACATCTAAACACATCCCAAAGCATGACATGTTGAGAATAAACTAAACAAACCAAACTTCTACTCTGGAAGATGACAGAGGCTTCAGCTTTTCACTGTGCATATTCATGGTGAGAGGAATAACATGAATTGCTAACTAAACTGTCGTATCTGTTCTCTTTTGCAGCTTAAGCTGCGGCAGGTGACTGTGACTTTCCCATTAAAGCTGAGGTGGCATCTAACCCTTGAGTAGTCAACTGAAATGTTTGCTCCAGGCTCCTCGTGCAACTCACAGCGGGGCAGCATGTCAAAAACTATACTCTTTCTCTACGGCTTCCAGCTTTTGTCGCATCACGGCACAGCAGCGAGTCCTACTGCAGAGTGCATCATCATTTTTTATGTAAGGAATTCAAGCTTGGTCAGATTAGCTGACTCACCAGGGAGTCCCTCGAATATAATGAAAAATGCAGATATGTTTTATAGAGAAAGCACTTAGACCAATTTAAGAATCTGTATATCAATCACATATTTAGAAAGCTGATAGAGCATTCTCTACTTTTTCTTTGGCTCAGCCTTCAAACTAATGCCAAGAGTAGATTCCTTTGATAGGAATATAAATCACACAATACTCCACAAATTCAAATGTGGGAAATGTGTGACTTAAATGTATTTGATTCTGGTCTGGGACCTGCAGTTAAATTTTTCCTGCAACTGCTACAATTGTCGAGGGCAGCTGGCCCGTTATTGGAGCAATCTGACAGTCAATCGGCCCTGTCTGGCCACGTGTATGCAGAAAAGCCAAGAGAAAAACAACAGAATAGATTGCAAGGTTGGCACGCACTAGACAACCCATAAAGTCTGCTCATATTTTCCAAGGGACCATTCGCTGTCAAATAAACGACAAATATAATCCCACTTATTGCCTGGTATTACAGCTTGGCATCGATCCTTGGTACTCTGCCACGGTTCATAGCCTTTCTCAAACCTCTCAGAGACTGATTTCCAAACAGAGGGATGGAAACATTACGCGAGGTTACCAGATTACATTTTTGTGATTGTTTCACATGAGGAGATGAATTCATCTCCAGGATTTGGCAGCAGACTGGTTTACCATTCATGTGCCACAGCACGTTAGTGTTTCGACTAAGGAAGCAGAAGCTAAAAGGAAAGCAGAAAAAGCTGCATGCTACCTGGTACTCCATCACGGCTGTCTAAAAATAATGGGAAATCTATCAAGTCTTAAGTGGGCCCACTGAGTGTACTGAGCAGATAGCTCTCAGGAGTCACTGTGACCTGAGCCAGCTGCAGTTTACCATTTGACAAGCCAAGTCAAATCAACTTTCATTCAAATGTGGGCTTTTAATAGAAATGTGGACTATTTTTATGAATGTTTGGTTCTTGTGGGCCTTGTCTGGTATCTCATAAGGTTAGTTACTCACTAAAATTGTACAAAACAGACTTATAAAAGAGAAGAATAGACCCTCGCTGGCCTGGTTTGTTAGTGCATTGACAGTAACACATAATCTCTCTTGAAAGCAGAGCATTGCTACGGTATAATCAGTCAGGCTGATATGAGGTGCAGGAAGCCCAGAGGAACCAGAGGCAGCTGATAAGAGAGAATGATAAACCTGGGAGAAAAACAGGCAGGCAGCTGTGATGGAAAGATAGACGGGAGAATGGCAGAGGGCATACAGTAAATAAGGAAAGAGGGAGGACAGCTACAACACAGAATGAGGCACCGAGAGGCAAACAAAGCAAAATGAGGCCTGAGTGTAATACTACCATTGTTTGAATTAATTGTATGCAGGGAGCAAGGCTCCAACATGCTAATGTAGAAGTATGTTAAAGTGTAATGTCGCAGATGACCACTACATGCTGGCTCCAAAAAGGCCTGGCTCTCATATGCCGCTTTTCTGCCGACTGTACCAGCTCAACTTGCCCCGATTTTGCCTGCAGTAGAAATGCAATGCTATAGTTTCCCCTCAGCGTGGCTCATCGCCATAACGATACAACATACTGTGAGGTCACCTTCAGTGCGACTGCAACTACAGGCGACACAGCAATGGCGGATGGGGAAACTTACAAGTGTCAGGAGATTTCCTTGTTTGGCTTAGCTATTTAAAAATGTCCCGCATCGCGACATGATGACATACTTGCGTACTGATGCAGCGACGATTCCACCGATCTGTGATTTGCATGGTTTCACTCCACGTTTTAGTATCTCTATCTAATAAGTATTCTGGTCCATCTTTAAATTACTCCTCCATTAATAAATTTGTAGAGCTAGTAGAAGGTTTTGATGTCTATCTACCATGTCAGGCTTTGATTAACAGTTTGCTCCTTTGCCGAGTCTGACATCCAGAGCTTCTGAGTATATTGAATAAAACATATTTTTCCTGACAGACAGTTCCACTGTAGTTGCGGTTAATCAGTGACAATAACAAGACTTTGTTACGCAAATGTTGATTAAGTTTACTATTTTATCATGTCAGTAAGTTAGCGTTTAGCATTAGTTCCTGGCAAAAACCAATGGGAGATGTCACAGTAGCTCCGTCCACTTCTTATATACAGTCTATGATTGTATGCCCTTCGTCTAGTCTTTACCACCAGGCTCTGGCTCCATGTAACTACAACTTTTATCACTTAAGATTGGCACAGGAGATGGAGAGTGTGAGTGACCTATGAGTCACTGTTCCTGGCTGGAAGGGGTAAACAAACACACCATAGCGGTAGATCAATTTTTGCTCTGTTAACCAAGATCCAAGGTTAACTAAGATGGGAAGAGGAGAAGTGGGAATCAAAGTCCTCTGTTTACAGAGCACCACACCATGACACCATGTGGTTCACTAATCTCTTCCTCTTTAAACCCTTTACAGTTGCTGTTCGGAGGATGGCGGGAGGATTTAACAAAAAGAACAAAGTCAAATTTACGTTAATTTACTTTCTGATCAAATGACATCCATAAGTCTTTTATGAGCAGGACTGACAAGATTTAAAGGCACAGTATGTAATTTCTGCTGCTAAGGGACAGACATCAACAAAAGATGTAGTTTGATCATGGTGATCATGGAGTGTTTGTTTTCACCACCATTGTAGATGAAAATCTATCTGACGTGACTTGGGCAGAAATCATATTTACAGACGGAGTAAGTATTAAAGTTTTATTCACTATTAGTAGTGATATGACGCCATTGAAAGGTGACCAACTGAAACAGTCCATTACATCAAACAGACTTTGACGAGTTTGAACATTGTTGGAAACATCTGATATAAGTACACAAGTCAACAAAATATATAATGGTGGTATTTTAATGTGTCAGCAAATGTTCTTTTAGTTTTTTAATCTAACTGTAAAAGCTGCTCCAAACCTCTGAGTATTGCATATACATATAACACTAGAGCAATTTTACTATCCTACGTGATCTCACTAGCAATAGCTTTGAATAAGAAAAATTGGATTAGCTTATGTTGTTAAAAAAAAAAGTGTGTACAGCACTATAATTATAATGCTCTCTAAAACTCTATCAGAACATCTCTGAGTTTGCAGTTGAAAGGGATATTTTCTACCCTTGTATTATGTGAAACACAAACCGTGAATGGTACTGCTGCCCAATAAATGTTACATCCTTAAATCGAACACATTCCTCAGGCCTTTCATTAGTGTAGCTTCTGTCTATATGCTTCGGTATATATGCTGGAGATCCAGTTCTTTTTTGCTACCTGTGTGTGGGTGATGACATTCGAAATGCACCTGTAAAGGAGGGCAGCTCAATACCGCTGACAGCATTTCACTTTAAGGGTATAATAAAATATTTCAGGCAGCGATAAGCAAAATATGAAACTTCTTGTGCATCTCAAACAGATGTTGAAAAACAGATCATTCTCTGAAAACCCAAAACCCTTAAAATAGCCAGCAGGCAATTCATACAGTAGTTTTATCAATGAGATTAACATGGTCTCAGTCTGTGAAACGAGTCATGTCTGTGCGTAACAAACACAAGACAGACAGGAAAACTGAATTTTTTAGTTGGATCTATCTGTTTTTATAGTGAAACCAAAGCAGAGAGCCTGACAGCACAGACATCTTTGATCTATGCAAGTTTTCACAAAACATCCAAGGCGTTATATCAAAGACATCTCCGGCCCAGGCAGCGGGGCAATGCAGATGAGATCCCGCCCATTTGAAAATGTATCCCGGACTGTATGCAGTTACACATTTCTCCAGGCTACACTGAGCTCTTTGTTCCATATCAGACCAGGTTATTTCAGAGACATTTCTGATTCTTAGTTTTCCCTGGAGAGCCTTTTACAAGAATCTGGCAGTTGTTTAATTTGGCAAGAAAACAACAAAGGCAGAAACTCTCTGCAGCGAAGCATTGAGTCATCATATATTACATCTATATGTGAGGTCTACGACTGAGTTGTTTGCTGGCACATGCAGGGCAACCAAACAGCAAGCCTCCATCATTTTTGTTTCACTAACTGAATGAGATTTGCAGCTGTAAGAAAATATTTAGATAATTATATTGAGCAAGTAGTAACATTAAAAGAAGGACGAGGCAAATAAATAAAAATAATTTCAATGGAAGGTTTGATGTTCAGACACGGTCTGTTGTTTTTACCCATAAGAAGACCAAAATTTGCAATTAATCTAAACCCTAGTGTAAAGCTACATGCTACGCTGTATTGGATATAAGAGCGAACAAGCTCGACAAAGTCAACCATGAAAACAATTTTCTCCAACAAGTTGAATAATTTAGATTAGTCACACCTTCTGCAATGAAGCACCTTCAAAAGAAAAAAGAAAAAAAAGAGAATTTACATAGGCTGTAACAAATCATTCTCTTTGAAACCTTAAAACCACTCCCCTGCCTAAGAAAGTGTGGCCTAGAGCACTGTTCCAACTGTGTTCATGCTATCTTTCCAAACTTAGATTGTCCCCCTGCCTTGATTTCTTTGTTGTTGAAACATGATATAGAGACAGTTGAAAAGGGCAGACTCCAGTTTTTGATGAGGCCCTATTGTACTCTTCATTCTGCTCCTCAATTATCTCAAAAAGGATCTCCTCGCACATCAGTAAAGATTGATGAGCAGTGTAAAACCCAAAGAGGCAGAACTGTAAATCGAAGATATATCTCTAGATCCATCATTCAGATGAAACCACAAGCTCAATCCAAAATAATCAAGACAATTAGAGTCTGTATCCTCCCGTCATCATCACCAACTTCATCATCAGGCCTCACAATGCTACATTCTGTCTGAAAGGTAAATACAAAACTTAAAGCTCCAGAGTGTAAGATTTAAGGGGATTTAGGAGGATCTAATTACAGAAAAGGAATAGAATATTTAGTGTATAATTACACGCAAATGAGAATCGTGTTTTTGTTACCTCAGAATGGGCTGCTTATATCTCATTCACACGGTCTGCCATGTTGCGTCACCATGTTTCTACAGTAGCACAGAACCAAGGGGCAAGGACTTGGGCTCCAAAATGAAGCATAATACTGAATCTGAATCCGAATCTGACTTTTGGAACTTCCATTTATTGAATAATACATATTTTTTCCTGACAGCTTGACTGTAGTTGTTAATAAGTTAAACTAAAAAGTTTACCATTTTACCGTGTTAGTAAGCTAGTGTTCAGCATTCGCTCCCCCCTTGTGTTGCCCCAGTTCCACCCCTTTCTCCAAATATGGTTACTTCTGGCTCCAAAGAGCCAACATGACGACAGCCAAAATACAAATTTCTGGCTTCGAAACAGCAGTTCATAAACCAGTGGGAGACATCACAGTACCTCCATCCACTTCTTATATAGTGTCTATGTTTATCTTCAGAGCAGACTTCCCTCTTCTTCTTTTTTCACTTTTATAGTGGGTGGCATCCAGTGTTAAGGTGCATTATTGTCACCTAATATGTTTTTGAATGTTTGAACATAACCACTTAACTACAAAGCCCAGAACGCTAGCTGCAATGAGGGACTTACAAGAGGAAGACAGTGGTATTCAGTTTGTTGCAATCTGCACCTTCACCACTAGATATCACTTAATATCACACACTGAACCTCATACTTATTGGTGGTTTCTAAAAAAGAGAGCATTTAGTTAGTTTGATCTTCACAACTTCAGACAGCACTGACATGATGTTGTGGTCATTTGTCCCAGAGTGACTTTCTTGGATGCAATACTGCACGGCGACGACAACCTACTTCAGCAACCTGGAGCTACAAACAAAACAACCTTTGGAGCCATTGGCAAGTCACCCCCCCTGAGGTTGTCTTCACACTGAGCGGTGTTTAATGACTGGGTAATTATATAAAGTCCTCAACAGGATAATCCTAACTGCTTGCCAACTCAGCCTCGAAAACATTCCATCAGTCATCATGATGGGTAATTACAAGTAATGGACAAATAATAGTGCATGGTGATCAGTGTGTGAAAGTGGCTTAACCAGGCTCTGTGGCAGCTTCCCACAGTGATAGCATGTTCCACTGAAGAAAATGTAAAAAAAAAAAAAAAAAAGACTGCAGTGCTTTAACTGACCCAATACACCTGACACAAAGGCGCTGGCTTGCCTCTAAACTAATAATGTTTTTGTGTTGAACGAAGACGGGAAGAGACGAGGAAAAAATGGGCTTTGTTTCTGAGCCGCCTGATGAGGCTTAAATCAAATAAAAAGCTAAGTACAGAAAGTATTGTGTAATTCACACAAGGTACCACCAGGATTTTTCCTAGTTTTTGAGCCTGAAAAAAATCCTTTACAGATGAAAGGAAGGAGATAGGGAGATAAGATGTCAGGTGTGAAAGAAAGTCAACTATTGCCAGAGCAGGACAAATCCTTTCCCCCCGAAGGAGGAGAAAAAAGGTGTTTTTAAGGATGTCATCTTGAAGCTTTGACATTTAAGAAGAAAGAGACCTCTAAAAAGCGACTGACTATATTAATAAATCAATGAAGTGTCATTACAAACATCAAAAGCCTGAATGTAGAGCGAGAGAGTGGAAGAGCAGGATGATTCATTGATGAAAAGTGGCGAGCGAGTGAAGCGAGGCGAAGTTCAAGCCCTCGGAGGAAAAGGCACTAACTTATGCATACCAGTCTGTACAGAGTGCATAAAGGTCTCACCCTTTGAGACCTGGACTTCTGACCCAAGCCGTGATTCCCCTATAAAGAATACACAGACACATATTCAGACATCACTCACACTGATACACATTGTAGCAGGCTGAAACATGAGCCCTGAGAAGGAATGCAGCCCCCCTGACTGCATAATGGACTGTGTTGTGACACACTCTCTCTCACACTGACTCTCTCTCTAACATTCATGGGGGGCTTAAGGGACATGCTTTCACGGCATGTAACATACCCATGACTTCATGTGACTGGATTAGCTAGGGCTATATTTGAACTTCAAAACCATTAATTTAACCCAGCACCCTGAGAGTCTACATACACATGCAGCCATCCAATCATGAACGTGAAAATAAAGTCATAAGACAGACTCCTGTCATCCGGATCAATAAACTCTCACATTCAAACACAAACATCAGCACCTCATAAAGTTCCTTCCAGCCCAACTTCCAGAACAACCGGAACATTATTTATAGAAGGTGGGTGACTTTAACTTATTTATAGAGGTTGGCACTGTGTGTGTGTGTGTCTGTGTGTTTCTAGGTACACACACTGGGATGTGTTTCCCGGCTGGATGGCCCCCAGCTGTCACCCGTCGGCTCCATTCACCCATGAACAGTGACAAGATGAAAACACCCTCCCCATACTGATTGGGCTGGATCATTACATCTCTGAGGGTAGTGATTGGCAGCGTAGCTCAATGTTTGGCTGAGACATTTTATATCGATATTTTCATTAAAAACCATGGCACGACGTGACCATGGAAGTTGCAGTCAGTGTGTGTTAAAGAGAAACCAAGCTGAGACTCTGCATTTTTTGCACATCAAAACTGACAGCAGAATGCAGTCGATAAATGCATAATTACTGTTTTTGCCTTTTTAAGGGCATTTTTCTTCAGTTACAGACATCATCATGTACAGGATTCACAGGTAGGAGTAGTATGAAAGGCTAACATAGAGTAGCATATAGTTACTATAAAAACTGTATAAATGCGCTCATTTTGTTTGTTATTCAAGTTTTTATAATGTGTATGCTTTCAATAACACATGCATAAAACAAAGTTGTGATTTATCAAACGTAGCTCTCTCTGAAATGGCTGCTCTGCCTATTCAATATAATATAAGGGGATGTGGAAATGGATCCGGAATGTTCATTTATCCACAAATTCGCTTTTTACAAACTGCAAATTGGGTCATGATAGAAAAAAAAGTTGTGTGAAACTGTCAGAGATGATTGTCCTGCAACATATCAACGATCTCTCTCTGATATATCGTGATACCATCGTTACTCTGGGCAACGTATCGTAACACGATAGTATTGTATCGTAAATTACTTTGGGATCCTCAACCCTAACTGAAATTACACATTCTGATACTACTTCTCATTTGTTACATGTACACATACTGAAACTATCATTTGAAAACATGGGATTAAATTAGCCCGCAGAAGGTCAAACTTTTTTAAATACAGCCCCTGCACAATATTTGGTCAAAAGCAGTGTTCATAAATAGTGTACCACCTCTGTGCAGTCTTATCAGCATCAAGTTAAAATGATATTGGCCTATTCATGGTGCTAAGTCTTTCATAATGTCCAAGATCCTATCATTGAAAACATTTCCCCTCCAGATATATGACGATCAGACAAAAGACTGCAAGAATACCATCATATTCACTCTGGGGTATTCTATGTCAAAGGAAGAGGCAGTCAAATCTGGGTGAGCTGGTTACAAGCTGTTCTTGTTTCAGCTCTTCAGAATAGGTGCAGGTCTCAGTTTACAGCACGGAAGAAAAAGAAAAAACCTAAAAGAAATGGTAAGGCAGAGACTTTCCAAGCTCTGCGCACAACCTGTAGCCTCTGGCTAGGTTTTCAGTAGGCTGCATAATTAATGAGGTGATGCAGGGACACTGGACTCTCTGGAGAGATTGAGATTAAAAGTGGGAAAACAGGGGGCTAAGTGGAGAGAGATGGGGCGAAACTAAGCACAAGGCTGAAGACAGAGTGAGAAAGCACCAGAGAGTAAGGTGTGTGACAGGAAAACAAAATCAGGAAATTGGGCAGAGCAACAGAGGGATGGTGGACGGCATACAAACAAGGTGGTATAGCTTCTTACATACTGATACTTCTTCACACCAACACCCTGAACACACATCATAAAGAGGAGGGTTCTGGTATGTACTTTGTATGACTGTTTTGACTGTTTTTCTCTGCATGGTTTATGGCCTTTCACTGAAACCAATACTTTTACAAGAGGTGTATTGTACAAAAAAATCTATGGGCTACAGTAAACTGCAATGAAAATAATATACAGGCAATACTGTGATTGTCTCATTTATGCATCGTCACAAAGTTATACCATTAGAAGAAGGTTGAAGTGACATAGCAAACTGTTGAGTATTTGAAATTCCTGACTATTAGAATTGGAAAAGATAAGAAAATGTTTGGTATTCACTGTTCTGTGTGTCCTTCACACTCTCTTTGTTCTATCATGTCAAACCTCATCTCTTTAAAAGAACTCATTATCGAGAGGGGAGAAGTTCAAAGATACTCGAAGAAAGCAATTAACACATACAAGCCAGACTGAAGGATTCCTCCGTGGTACAGTCAGCAAATGTTGCTGCTGAAGAACAAACATGTTGACTTGGAAAGCTTTAGTACATATGTGAGATATTTCTGCTTGGTATGACCATAAAAGAGTTTAGCTGAATACACATCCAGTTCAAACAGTATTTACAAATCACATTTTTTGAGTGTCATTACAATTCATATCCTAATATTGTAGTTCCCAGTAGCTGAAAAGCTTTAGCAGACTAAGTGGCAGTAAACTAACTTTTGGGTTGGGTCAGTGTAAAAATGTTCAAAGTGGTTTGATATAAGCCCAAATTTTACCACTAGGGGTCGGAATTCCACTCAACAGACACTCCCGAGTGGAAGTAGTGTGATTGCCAGGGCCCATGAACGAGAGTGTTGCGACTCCAGTCCACTTGGTGGCACTAATGCACCTCTAAGCTGGTTTGGCAGAAGCCAATTGATACTAAAAAATGAGAAGAACCTGGAACAAAGCAGCACTATCTCCAGTGCTGCCACTGCTCTAATCAAGTATGGGGATGGGTCTGGCTAAGCAAGATTAAAGCAGCACCATAATCAGGTTTGCTAAGACTTTTTTCCTGTTTACATGTTGTGTCATCTACATTTTTCAGCTCACCTCTTTCGTCTGCAAAAAACACATGAACTTTCTAGTAAACACGTGCGACGTGTGCCCTGTGCATCTTTCCCCTCTCTCTGCTGAAATTTCATCAATGTTGGTGGCCTCAGCTTGGCAGTTAACTGCTCACGGCTCATCAGACAGATCCACAAAGAATGGATTGCGCCCACTAATTGCGCAGCATTTGTGCCTGTAATCTGCTCCGTTTAAAGGACCTATCCACAAAAGACTGGTCCATAATGAAAAAAACAGCAGAAACAAACAAAAACCCTCAAATTGTGTGTCTTTAATGAACAGAAACCCACAGAGCTCTCCACAATCACAAACCAACTTTCATGCTTCTACAGTATTTTGCGTCTATAACACAATATACTGAAATGTCCATCAAATAGGTTCCAGTTATTAATGTAATTCAGTCAGGTCCTTGATTAATTAACCTTTTGATTAATGTCTGACTCTTAATATAATGTTATGCGTCACTGAATATATCTGGGAAATTAGTACTGATGTTCTGTTTACAAATGACAAAAGTGTAACATTAACACTATCTGCTTGGCAGCGCAGTTTGTGGTGAACTCTGCCCTTTGCAGGTGCTTTGTGAATTACATGCCATACATTTGTTACCTTTGCACCACTTTTGCACCCACAAAAGCAGCACAATCATTTTGTGAATCTGGCCTATAATATTATGTTCATCACGTTGTCATATTGCTTATTACTAATGCAAATCAAGTTGGATTTAATGCCGTAACACTGTCGGCACAGGATGCTGATGTTGGGCACATTTTAATTTGACACAACCTGTCAGAATTTCCCAGCCTCCATAGGTTCTGCAGAGCCTCCACTAGCAAAGCTCAGACCTCACACTGTGAACAACTGTCCTCGTCAATGTCATGCGCTCAAGACTGGAATTATCACTCCACTGAGCCAAGGAAGAACCAACACAAAAAGCAATGGGATACAAATAGCTACCTGCCAAACACTGATCTGTTTGCCTGCAGTTGTCCAGGCAGCAGACAATGTGGATACTTTGTGTGATATCTCTGGCAATACATAACAAGATGACTAATATACCTACAAGATTAAAGGAAGTGGGCTGTCCTGTTACACTTATCAGTCTCCTCTGTCTTAACATCATTTACTGGCACACCTCATGTTACTGTAGTACTGGTTTAGCCCTGTTAGCCGGGAACCAGATAAAGAGTTGTTAAAATTGCACAGCAGGTAAATGCTGCATTAGGCCTGCATGACATGAGGAAAGTCTGCAATGTGCAATAACAGTGGCTAATATTGAAATGATGACATGGCTTGAGGTAAATAAACACACTAATCTCGCAGATGACACCAATAGAGTGCCTGTCCCACCCTTTCCAGAAACATGAATTTGCCCCCTTCTCTGGACTGTTTTCGAGCCACTAACAGGTGTTTTCAGACAGGTACAGGGATTAAATATGTGACTGATAGCTGTAATTACCCACTGCGGTTCAGATTTTGTCAGACAGTTTGGTGGTTTGACACAGAAGTGGCGTCTGGTCATCTACATTTAGTCTTTTGATTTGGATTGAGACGAGAGAGCTGCAGAAAAGCTGATTTTCAAATCCTGGTATTTTTCCCCAAATTTCGGCTCAATTTTGCAAGTCAGGAAAGTTTGTTAAAAAGATAGCAAAGTACTATTGAGTTTCACGAGAAACAGCTCAGTGAACTGCATCTCTCTTCTCATGTGACGCACGTCACCGACAGCAAAAGGGCCGTCACCTACACATTTCACCTCACTCTTTGAGAACAAGTGAAGGAGTATTAAAAGAGGGGAACATTGCTACAGGTCTGGTCGTGCTGAAACCTGCAGAGACATCTTCAAGAGCTCTGAGAAGACTGTGGAGAGAAAAAGTTAGAGTGACATCACTTTTTATGACTTTTGAGAGTGCAGTTTTTCTAATTATGTATTTTCAGTCTTAACTTCATGTGTTCGACTCCACAACTTCACAACTGTGTTTTTCTCAACTTGCAAAATTTTCTCTTAAATCGACAAACATGTATAATTGATAGCATAATTCAATTCCCTTATGGTATATGCTCTTTTATAATGTGTTTTCTTTTAAGACAGTATAGTATAATCTTTCAGTCTGTGTGTAAAGTAATTCATGTCAATAAGTATGCCCTTGTCCTTGTCTGCATCGGTTTCAATCTGCAGACCGCTTCCAGTGAGGCTGGACAACACAGTACACCATGCTACATTAAGCACCGTAATGGTGCTGATAGAGATCTTCCTGTTTGCTGACACTTATGACTCGTCTCATCACAGCCTCATGACCATAAACTAAGAATATACTGTAAATACAGGCTGGAGATGGGCCAAGCAGCCACTTGATACTTGAGAAGAATTCTAAGCCTCTAAAAGCCTGTGTAGGACTTGGAGGACCTTTCGCACGCAGTAGGTGTAAAAAACAGAGAGCTACTGTAGAGCTATGTTTCCCCAAAGCACAGCATTAACCATGCATGAGAATATATATATGTTTTTAAGTTACAGGCAGAAAAAAATGTCCAACTTTTAGGGTAACTGAAACCTGAAATTGCTTTCCATTTTCAGTTGACACAGATTGGAGGACTTTAAGCAATGTGGGCTCCGGTAATACCACTTTGAGTCTCTCTGATAATGGGAGTGATGTTTAATCGATATTTTATCAGCCTCCCAGCTATAGCAATACATCTTGATCGGAGGCAGAAGCTTTCCTTGAGCCAATTAAAAGCCGTTATCGCTATTAGCTACAGCCTTCGGATAAGTTAAATGGCAGAAGGTGAGATAGCTTTTTTCACCATTAAGTTAACTCTAGGTGAATGCACTCCCGACAGGCTGAGTTATTTGGAGGATACACACATGCACGCACGCACCCACGTGTGCACACATTTTTCTTCTGGAAGTATATTAGCCGGGACGAGGTCAATGGATCGACATGCGAGACAGACCCTTTTATCGGCACTTAAAGAGAACAGCGATCTGTAATCACTCCCTTGATAGCAATAGTGAGAAGAGCATGAGAGGGAGGATTAGGGGCAAACACTGGTCATGCAATCCATGCACATACGTGTTTGTGTGTGTATGTGTGTCGGAAAGGTCCAGAAGCAGGAGGGAGAGTGAGGGCGGGAGGTGTATGGGGAGTGAGTGCAGTCATCAAAGGAGGATTTGAATCCTCTAATTTGACAAAGTTTAGCTGACTAATGCAACCACTTAACAAGAAAACAGGGGGAGTTAAGTGGAATTACATCTCATTTTTATTTTATGACACGAGGCTGTTGACTCTTGAACCTACCACTGTGAGAGAACTTGCCTCAAATCCTCATTTACTCGACAATGTGAGGCAGGCTCACTGGGATTCCTGTTTGTTTGATGAAATTGGCTAAATCTGCTAAAACAAAACCCCTTCTGAAACTTGGGATAACAAAGACAATTACAGCACACAGTTTAATGAATTAATTAAAGAGTGTCGATGTTTGTATACCAGGGGTTTCCAAACTTTTTCAACTCAAGACCCAAAAGAGTCTCCCCAGGATTCAAACCTACAACAATTCATTATAAACTGCAAAAATGTCACATTTTTTACTGAGTCTTCTGCTGCCAAAACACTGTGCACAGCATCTGAGATGAACAGACCAGTGAAGCACAAAGGACCACTCTTCTTGAATAATCAGAGGGGGAAAAAGTATTCAGATCCTTTACTACAGTAAAGTAAAAGTATTAGTGTACAAATACTCCATTGCAAGTAAAAATCCTGAGTTTGAAATCTTATTTAAGTAAAAGTATTTTCAGGAAAATGTACTTTAAAGTATGAAGAGTAAAGGTAGGGTCTCTGCTTCGATGTTGTAATTCATCAATATGGCGGCAATTTTAGATAAATATTGTACTACTGTAAATCAGTAATGGGAAAATGAAGTCACGTACCATAGGATTTTTATGCATTTTACTTGATGACCTGATTTAAAAAAGGTTCCGTGACCCAATTTGGGCACCGACCCTAAGTTTGGGAAACGCTGCTGTATACACTTGGCCATTCTTCAAAATCTGTTACTGATAATGGCAGAGCAGGCGAAATGGTCTGAAGGTTGCACACAAAATGCATCAGCACCACAGATTCATTTAGATTCACACATACCAACGTTTGCAGATACAAAGACGCACAAACCACACAGGAAACCCCCGCCCCTCTGCAACAACAGACGACACAAATATACACATTAAAGGGGCGGTATACTCCAGGGCCGTGAGTGTGTATGCACATGCATGCCTGCTTGTGGTGCAGTGTAAGCCTCGTGTGGTTTCACCTTCATGCCAGGCACTCATTTGTCTTCATTATCATCATACGGCTGGAGGAAGCAGATCTGTTAGGGCCCGTGGCAACAGTAATGCCTCTCTGTCTGAGTATAAAAAACAACTTCACTACCTGGATGTTTGTCATGTCACACCACCACGGGACGAGGAACATTAAGATGGGAAATAGTGCCTCATACCACAATAAACCTCCATATTCAATATTTCCGGAGAAGAGGATAAAAATTTGACTGATTGCAGTGCTTAGTGAGCTGTTAAGTGGGCACTATGTTTATTGGGTACTTTTTTTTTGGCCGCATTTTTTTTTATGTGGAATTTATGTGACAAAATGCTAATGCGCTAAGCAAATCATATCCTCAAACCTGCCACTGAGCTTTTGTTTAGGTAATAAATAAGCCGTTTTAATCCAGTTTGTGAATAAAATGAACACGGAAAAGCTTTTTTACCCATGGTCCTTTTTAGCACATCAGAAGACAAAACTGCAAGCACCACAGAACCCCTGGAAGCATGACAAACTCGGTGCTAACAAACTTGGACAGAGAACGGATTTCTCAGGCCCAATTATAGCAGAAAATCTTTTAAGAAACTCTGGGCTTAGCCCAGCAGAGAAATGATGGAGCCAGCATAGCTATGTTATCACAAGGCCAGCATGTCACAAGTGTTTAAACGTTCACTGATCTGATCAAAGTATCACGTATAACCCACACGCCTTTACCTCACAACAGTGCTCTCACATCTCGTCAGCCCCGAGGACCACCGGGACCGCACCCAGACAGGTTTTTACTACGAACACGCTTCAATTATATATATATATTAAAAAAAAACCCTTCCTGAACTGCTATTTCACTAATCACCACTTCAAAACAGGAATCACATCTCAATAATTGTCTTGAGGCTGGCTATGGACCACATCACAAGACACGTAACAGCAGACACTTGGGCTTTGTTTCCCGTCTCTCTCTCTCTCTCTCTCTCTGTGTGATGCCCATTACATTTCTGACCACCCAGAGCAATTCATTACCCTCACCATGGCCCTCACAATGCAAGTCCATTGGTATGGAGATAGCTATAGAAAAGGTGTAGAGTAAAAGCACATCAGTGAATTCCTAGCTGAGGAGAGTGCTCTGTTAAATGAAGAAAAGGCCTCTGCGAACTGAGCGGTCACACCGATGGAGGCTGCAGCTGGAAAACATCCAGGTGCGCGCATTACTAAAACAGATCTGAGATGCATTTACACATGATTTAAATTGCAAACAACAGCAACAAAATGAAGTTCAGACACACTTTTGAAATGATGATCCATGCACAATCAATGAGACAGTTGAACTTGCAAGCATGAAAAGAGAAGAGAAGAGAAGAGAAGGAGTGGACGGGACTGTGCGCATGTTGACTATCTGGTGTGTGTTTTTATGTGTAACGTAGTGCAAAGCTGGGAGACTCCAGAGCCTATAATTACACCCTGGTGGGAGTGAAGCTGATAACAGAGGCCTGAAGATATGAACGTTATGGAGAGGAGAGGAGGGGGAGAGGAGAGGAGAGGAGAGGAGAGGAGAGGAGAGGAGAGGAGAGGAGAGGAGAGGAGAGGAGAGGAGAG
>JAPQRN010000003.1:5887291-5909342 GCA_037367275.1 Coranthus polyacanthus | reverse complement strand
GGTGGGGGGGTGGGGGGGGGGAGCACACCTTCCATAATGGTATTGTCCAGACTTTCAACCCAACAGTACGAGGCCTCTGTCTACCCTTGAGTTGAAACAACAGAACACTCATCTCTGCCCATTTAGCCTCTGCACAACAAGAGATTATTAGCATTTCTAAGACTAGTGGCTGCTATTCAGGAGTCTCAACTCACCTCCCATCCTGTGTAACAGCAGGAGAGCAATTAAGGAAAGCATCAAAAATACAAACTTTGGAAAAACGTGTGGTCTGTTCTACTGCTGTTCATAAAAAAAAAAATTACAATAGCAGTCACTATAACGCCGTTTCAAATCCGTAGCTCTTTAATTAACTCATTGACCTAAAGCCCTTTTTTTTTTTAAAGCCAGGACTACTGTTTGAGAGTGCAGTAGAAGAGTTGTTGAAAGAGTGCAGTGGCCTTAAGTGGGTCTTTCATCTTCTTCTGTTTATTGAAAAACAAAACACGTGCCTCAAAGTGGCCCAATTAGAGAAGTGGGAGTCAGTGCTGTCCCTGACTGCAAAGGGAAGCACACTAAACTTCTGGGAAACTTTTTTTTCTTCTTCCTCTGAACAGTGGTGTTAAAAGTTACTCCCAGTCAAATCAGACACTAATATCAGTTATTACAACGGATTTTAAATGGCTAATCGTCCATTTATTGCCATGACTCTCACCACAGTACAGTAGCCTACTGTACTCTGCAGTACAGTAAAGCCTATTATGTAATCTTGTAGTCTACAAAGTTTTGACTGCCAAGTCCCAAAGTGCCAACAACAAAATGTTACCATGGTGTATTCAGCGTCTAATGTTTGCTTTAAGTTTGTGTGTGTGTGTGTGTGTGAGGCTACATTCTGTTTAAAACACTTTGCGCAGCAACAAATCTGATGGCAGGCTTCAATGAATTGAATTTTAATATAACAACAGCTGTTACTACGTATCAACCCACGGTAGAGACATGCTTTACGAGTTGAACGAGGAGGAAACACGCAGTCTCCAAACAGGTAAACACGAGAAAAGTTAGCCTCATGTTCCGAACAGAGCTGCCGTTGTGAAGTGAAAGTACGTTTTAAATGCGCAGTGGGTTCAGAAATGACATTTCAACGCCCCGTCGTCCGTTTATTGGTGACTCACCTGCGATACTAAAGGGATAAGCGTCTGCTCCACCGACCGAGTTTTGATTTCCAGACCGGAATCAAAGTTACTGTTGCCGCACGGAGATGAAGCCATTCCCGCCGAGCTCTCCCTGATTCAAACAATGCACAGCAGCACCACTGAGTTCACCGGGAGCCTTTCCTTTCCTGTTTTTTTTTTTTTTTTTTTTTTGTCCCCCAAGCTGCAAACTGGTGTAACGGACTTGGCTATTACACACAGGGGTTTCTCACTTGGTCACACGGTGGTTTATCAAGTGGCTCTCCACGCACGCACGTTGTTTTAATCCACTCTGTCTCGGTGGTTGCGCCGCTGCGCCCGCTAATGTCCATGTAGTTTACTCAACTACGGCAGGGAGCGGACTGCAGCACACCACTGTGGGCAACCACACACACACACACACACGCACACACACGCACACGCACACACACACCTTTTCGGGTTTAACTATTGGCTCCTTATGTGCAGCTCAAGGCTTTCCAACATGTAGTTAATCATTTCGCAGCGCAAGTGAAATTGAGAGAGTGATTGTTTTTTAATCTTCCTGTTTACTCATTTACACGTGTCATGTGCTCCATAGCATGTAAAAAATGCAACGTTTTATTGTCACTGTATACCCTTTTTTAAAAAGAAAAAAAAGATTTTAAGATCATCAGCTATTCGGGCAAATTTCAGAGGATGATATTCTGGAGTTTTCAATATAAAAATTCATCATCTAGCCATGCAGATTTATAGTCACTGCTTTCTGGAGAGGGGATATGAATGTTTTCATCACACAGCTTTGGGTTTGATCCTTGAGACAAAGAATCCCATATTATCCCCTGGAGTCTGACAATCCCTATCATCCACACCAAATACAGATATGCCATTCAAACCACACTGACCCACATGAGGCAACTGCACTGTTTGGATTGCACTGTTTATAACCTACTAAAAAGTTGCCAACTATATCTTTTGACTGAAAAAAAGCATTGAGAAAGATGCTTTTTAGTATATGCCACTGGTTGCCAGTTCCCATAACTGAGGACGTAGCCTTCTGCTTGGCAATATACCTGTACCAGATACATATTTTTAAATACCACGATGCCATAGTAGATATAGCCAAGATGACAGCTGTAACACTTCAATAGGCAGTAAATTAGATCTATTCTTTTGGTGGTAAAAATGCTATGGAGCGCTGTGCAGACTGTGTTGAGAGGGGGATCCCTGTTAAGTGTGCGTTCCCTTCTTAATAACAGTTATGACTTCATAACACAACAATTAAATACTTGTAGTGTACTCTCTATGCAAGATTACAAATGCAGTAACAGTCCACCTACGCAAGGACTTGCAGACAGTGAGTGTGTGTGTATTGTAGGCCGATTTGTGACTTAAATATTCAGGTGTGGGTTGAAATCAGTGAAATTGCAAACACTGTTATGTTACCTAAAAGTACTTGGAACGGACCAATCAGGATTTTTTTTTTTCTACTCAAATTAAAAGTCAATTATATACTTAAATGACAGGTTTCCAAATTGACAACTAGTGCTGGAAAATACAAAAGCTTTGTGTGAAACCATCAATAAAACCCATCTCAATCAAGGGTGTGAGTGTGTCTTTTATTTCTTGCTTCTTTTTTCTTATTCTTCTTTATCTTGTCTGGTGCTTTTTTAAAATTTCTTTAATACACCCGCAGAAAAGATCTCCCATTTACCACATGCAGTGAACACACCCCTCTATTTCTTCCTAAAACAGTAGCTACACAAAACAAAGCCTCTGGAAACCTAAATACACAATAGACTTGTAACTATGTAATTTAGGTCTCATGCACATAATAGTAAACATCAAAAAGTATTAGAAATAAAGTTTCAGTCTAAATACAAAATATTACATTTTTATAAACTTTCTGACATTGGGTTTGAATTGGGCGTGGTTACACTAGTCCCATCTAAAAGATCTAACCACCGTTAGCTACTAGCTGTTAGATAACTATCTATCTAGCTATCTATCCTCTAATAGAATGTTATTAAGTTATGTATTATATGTACCTGTCTTATTAGCGTATTATTAGACTGTATTTATTTATCTACACCCCGGAGGGCTACCATTAGCAAACAGTACTACGTCATCTGCCACATTTACGCAACCTTGAGAAAAAGTCTAAGCAGCAGAATGAGCTGTTTTTGAACTAGGTTTTGTAATTGTTAGGAGTGTTTAAAGAGAAGAAAATGGCATTTAAAGAGGTATCAAATTCAGTGACTGTTGCTAAATTCCTCAGCTTTTTCCCCCCAGTTGATGTAGGGTAATAGGTTGATTTAGTCCTAATATTATGGAGTATGTTCCTCAGAGGAAAGACATTTCAATTTATTCTTACTGGCTTAGGATCATTTTGTTAAATAACAAGGATATAGTATTTCGACCATGAATTCCTCCTGTGCAGCTGTTTACTATTATCTGCATCAGTTGCCTTTATTGATTGTGTAAATTTTATGCACCAGAGCTCCCCTAAATGTTGCCTCCATGCACAAACATGAGGAATAAAACCTTTGTATGAATACATAGCAGCTCTACTTACTTTGTGACCCACCGTCTTGTGTCCGTAGAAGGACTCAGTATACTTTGTTGACATCTGGATTCGAGCCTGACCTAACTATTGCCAAATTCTCTCTATCCTCAAGTGGCTCCAGAAGCTATTTCTAACTTTTACAAGTGCAGTCGCTGGATGACAAGTGGTGAGTAACACTTCATATGACAAACACACCAGATGGGCTGAGAGCAGATATGGCTTATAAGCACTGTGGCACAGTTAGTGAGGGCTTTTGCTGCTGCCTGCTTTATCATCAACTACGGTGGCTAGCAACTCTGTGTCAGCATTGGAGACAATAGTAGTATGTGTGTGTGTCTCTGCGAGTATGTGTGTGTTAAGGGCTGTCTGCTGCTCTCAGCCCCAGCCAGTATTTATTTAAAACCCCAGAGCTATGCTTTAGTTTAACCCTCCCTGTTTACATAGGTTTCATTCCACTTATTTACACAGACTGCATCATTATGAAGGCATGCAGCAGTTTGGCTGCTATGAGCGTACCAGTTTGTGTTCCACTTTGATGAATGGCTCTACTACTAACTAGATAATATCTGTATGTTTTTGTTAATCTCCTCCGAGGCTCTCTTCCAATAGATAAGACGATAACAAGCTCCACTTGGGCTACTTGCGTTTTGCTGTATCAACTTGTATTCGGCCAAGTGACTGTTCCCACAGATAAGTTCAAGAGGCAGAATAAGATAAGTAATATGATACGTCCTGTAAAATTACATTGGTAGCAGTTTAGTTATCTTCTAAACAGCTTCCAGTTCAAAAGCTCAGACAGCACAGACAAACACAATTATGTGGCCTTTTCTCATTTGGTTTCCGTTCTCGGAGCTGTGAGACTTGCTTGTTTTTCTAAGCAGCATCTCATTTGCTTGGGAATTTTCAATATTTCAATATCTGTCTCTAATCTCTTTTAGGCATGTTGCATTTTGACAAGTTGCCATAACCCATACAAGCAGGAAGTCCCTTTTGTGTATACTCATCTGCACAGCGTTAGTATTGCTCATTAAATAAAAGATGCTTATGCATGGTGTGACTGTGTTGCTAACAGCTGCTACTGTCTCTCTCCACGCTTTAGAAGTGCTGACTTCTCTCCTCTCCCTCTCTCCTTCTCTCTCTCTCTCTGGATCATTCCTTCTGGCTGTACAGCTTCTGGGACAGGAACTGCTGAGCCCAAAGAGATAGTGATTTTGCACACTGCAAGATGTAAAATGAGTTCACTCATTCATATTCCCCTGGTGGGTAAGTACACTGAAATTTGGGATTCAAAACAGGGTTTGTGATGGATGTTGAAATAATTTTTCCCCCCACAGTTTACAAGGAAATTTTTTCAAACTCTATTTCCAGAAAAGTTGAGACACTCTCCGAGATGCGATAAGAGTTTGGAAAAAATTCAAAACCGCAACTGAGAAAAGTATAAAGACTTTCAGTGCTTTCACTGACCAGCTTAATTATGTTTGGTTAATATAAACAAATTTTGATTAGATTCTGATGCCTGCAACACACACAAAAAAAGTCAGGACAGAAAAAAAATAAGAATGAAAAGTTTATCAATTATAAAATAGACACTGAGCTGTCAGATTCCACAATGAGCAGGTTAATTGATAACAGGCGAGGGGACCTGGACATAAAAGGAGCATCCAACAACGACTTAGTCTTTACAAGCAAATATGCAATGCAATCACAGGTTTGAGTTTTTATTGCATTTTTAGAAAATGTCCCAACTTTTGTGGAAATGGGGTTTGTAGCTCTAGAAAATAAATATTGCCTCTATGAAAACTCACTGTAGGCTACATAATTGCTCATGTATCATATATGCACATCCACTTTTCTTGTTTAATAAAGTTTTAAATTGTATTTGAAAGAAGGTGCTATACATACAGCTGTGGAAAAAATGAAGAGACCACCAGATTTAACTATTCATGTTTCAGTGAAATGAACATTTTTGTTTATTCTATAAACTACCAACTATATTTCTGCCAAATTCCAAATAGGAATATTGTCATTTAGAACATTTATTTGCAGAAATGATCAAAATCATAAAAAAGCAGCGTTTTCAGTAATGCAGGACAACAAGCTCAAATTCATTTTTAAGCAACACAGTACTGCTGTTTTAAATTAAGAAGAGATCAGAAATCAATATTTGGTCAAATAATCCGATTTTCAATCATGTTAACATGCTCTCCAGTTTTTCTCATTGCTGTTGGCTGCTTCACCGCAAAAGGACTACATTTATATAGTGCTTTTCTACCTTCCTGACACTCAAAGAGCTTTATGTGCCTCATTCACCCTTCTGCCACTCCTGGCGCGAAAATGCAAGCAGCTTGGCTTCGTTTGATGGCTTGTGACCATCCATCTTCCTCTTGATCACATTCCAGAGGATTTCACTGGGGTCCAGGTCTGCAAATTTGGAACGGCCTCCTCATTTTTTATTGTCAGAGCTTCATAGTATGTATTTGTTCATTTTCACAGATTCACACATCCACTGGCGAAAGGCCTCAGTGTACTGGCCAAACAAACTTGTCTGAAAGAAATATTGATCCAGAATACTTGGATTTGAAGTCAGTCTATCCCTGACAAAGACCTGCAAATGAACTCACCACCTATGATGAAACAGTGACCGGAGAGGCCTGTGTTGAAGGGAAGGAAGTGGAACAGTGGTGAGGTGCTCTGGTGTGGTGTTTAGTTGGCTGCACACTGTTTTTACTAACTGACCCCGAATACTTTTACAGTTAAAAGCTTCAGGAGTCATTTATAATGCCAGCTCAGTGTAATCCTGGCTGGCTTACAGGTGTTTATGTTAATATGGACTCAGCCCAGGAAAAAAGTACACCATCTTCTCCTCCCAAATGATACACTACACAGCATCAGAGAAGTGAACAGAAACCAGAGCTTAAAAAAAAAAAACAACTAAAGCAGCAGTGCTAATAAGGAGCAGGTCATCTGTCTGTCATTTGCTGCTCTGCTTCTGCCAAGCGGGCACCCTCAGGGACAAGGCTAATTTAATTCCCCGTAAACAAAAACAGGCAGCAGCAAAGTGGCATGCAGACACCCAGCCCTGTAATCTTGGCTTTTCTGTGACTCCATTTTGTGCTGTTACATAATTATGGACACCTCACGTATGCTCATTATCATTCTGTTTCCATCCAGCACATCTTTAGTCTGAAGGCTGCCTCATTTGTCTGAAATGCACTCTGCAGTTTGTAATACAGTAGCAGATATCCAAACAAGGTGTAGAGATGTCGTACATAACTGGAGATGTTTGTTTCCGATACAATATGCATGCAAATTTAAAGAGCCCAGACACACAAGCTTAGAAAGCGGAAAATGTATGCAATGTACAAAATCTGTGGAACTAATGAATCAGTTTTGAATGTATTTAAATGTAATCTTATAACTCATCAAAAATCAATTAATCAAAAATATAATCCAAATCCTCCCTATAGAGGAAACAATTTCTGAATCTGCCTTCAACTCTGCAAAAATGCAAGTCCCTCCTTAAAGCCAGTATTTTGTCAATTCTGGACTTTTTAGTTAAGGGAATATTATCTCCGGTCCACACTCAAACATAGTAGGTGATGGTAATTTACCTTAACAATGGATGCTACTCGGCATAAAATGGAAAAAAAAGAAGAGGAAGTCTGTTTTATATACAGTCTATGGTAGAAACACAGCAGACTCTGTGGACACGACCTGCACCCTCTGTAGATAACACACAATGCTTCTAATTTTCACGTGACTATACACTAATGAAAACATAATTCTGCATATTATATTCCATTTGTGTAATTACATCCTCCTAAATCCCCCTAAATCTTACACACTGGGCCTTTAAAGATCATTTTTGTAATCACAGAAGGATTATAGCTGCTGTTTCTGCCTGAAATATGCAGTGTTGGAAAGCACCTGGTGCTGTGTGGGTAAGTGAGTGTGGAAATTGTACTGAACAATAATATTTTGATATTAAAAAGTAAAAAAAAAAAAAAAGAGCCTCTCCATCATCATCTCTCAGCCCCTTAAATATTTCCATAAGTATGACATGTATTATAGTGATTCCCTAAATTAATATTCAATCTCCCACGAAGGCTTTAAAACCTCCTCAGGCAGTCTCTGTTACTTAGCACTTGACGGCAACATATGGCGCAATGAAATTAATAAATTAAATGTGTAACAACGTTATCTATACTGCAGAGAATTTATTTTCTACTTTCATTCATTTGTTCTATATGCTGCTGTGAGGTGAGTTTCATATTGTAGGCATCACACAAAGTGGACAGTTTTGGGTGTGATCACTTTGAGTGTTTTATAACCATTCAATCGTGCCATATATTTCAATTTGTTACTAAAACTGGACCAAAAAAAAAGCTTAAGAAACTCTGCCACATATCTCTTATATTGACTCACACGGACACATGGTATGCCTAATGGTGCAGCTTAAATATTCATCATAAATTCAAACATTGTGTGTCTCCTCTGTGATGTATTAAAATTAGATCTCACTGCGATATACTAATTAACAGGGACCTGCTTGTCAATCTGTCAAGCAATGGAAACATCATTCCTGATGCACTGTGTCCACTGGCGAAATCAGAGCTGTCCCTGGATGACCCTTTAGTCACTGGCGAAGAGACGGTTTTACTTGAATATGAATGACAAGAACCTTTATCCCCTCGGTGCAAAAGCATGCTCACAAAAACATCTCCCTCAAGGTTTTATACTGTTGTCCAGGGATGGATGGGGAAAATAGGGCAGTTTATTTCCTAAATAAAACCCCGTCTCTCCTGCAGTGACCTGTTACATTTGATCAAATTAATCCCGCATTATGCAAGCAGGTACTGCGATTTCACCACAATAGGAAGATAAATGCAGACTCAAAGCCATACAAAGATAATAGAGATGGTTTCCACAGACACAGCTGTTTGGCTGCAGCCCAGCTATCGCCTAGCTGCCAC
Source organism: Coranthus polyacanthus (assembly GCA_037367275.1). NCBI lineage: Eukaryota > Metazoa > Chordata > Actinopteri > Kurtiformes > Apogonidae > Coranthus > Coranthus polyacanthus. Next base: position 5,900,658 of record JAPQRN010000003.1, on the reverse strand, counting down.
TCCTAAGATGAGAGCCATAGATGCACGGGCTTCCTCAAACAGAGAGGTCGTCTCACCCTGCCAAGTCTGTCTAAACCCTTCTGAGACTGAGTGAGGAGGGACAACAATAGCAAAGACGAGCACAATCTATTTTCTGCCCAAGTGTTGGTGACAGTGTTGTCTTTGTCACGTATATATACCACACATCAGAATGGACAGAGGCGAACCAACAAACCCCCTCTTTCCTCCTTCCCCCTCCATCCCTTCTCACTTCCTCATATAATTTGGCTCTATCTCTGTTTGTCTCTGCTACATTGTCATTTATCATATTGTCTCAAGTCTTCACAGATGCCATCGCATTTCCCCCCCCCCTGATCGTGTCAAGGGGGTGCCTGAAAAGTCTTTGTGACAAGAGTGTCGTGTCAACCTTTGAAATCCAAGAGACCCACAGGCTTTTTTTTTTAGCATCAAGGCTGTTTGGCTGGCAGCTAGTTCAGCTGCGACCAGTCACCCTCAGTCAACACTTAGCAACAGGATAATACAATCCGACATAGCAGTGTACACATGAGACATTTTCATTTCAAACTTTCAAAATAAGATAAACTGTCATTAGTCATTTGCTTTTTAATAACGGCTCGCAATGATAAAATGTAATTGACTTATATTGCCAGATTCCTGTATGCCCTAAATATAGAGACTAAATGTGGTAGATATCAAGAGCTCTTGCTATCATAGTTCTCAACTGGGGGTCATCATCATCTCCAATAAATACCGATCAGTAAATACACGAATCATGCTGAGTGTTAGTTGCTGACACCAGACAGCTGCTGCAGAGTGACTTAATGAATGTGGGGACCATTGTTCAAGCTGCAAGCATCCATCCATTTCTCCAAACAAGGCTCCAAATTGCCCCCAGCTTTGTAATAAATATTTTCTTAAATAAAGCTAACCAATAGAGTCTAACATATTCTGAAACCAGAAATGGCAGGTTACGGACAACAGCTTTTCTCTGGATTTTGTAATTGTCTTGCGCCATCTATTGGACTTCGATTAAAAGTGCACCTTAGTGAATAAGTAATCCTGTCATATTCCACAATTTTACAGAGTAATCACCGATTTAAGTCAAATAAACATACATAATATTGATACTTACGATATATAGCGTGTGAAAATGTCTCAAAAACAATAAGCATTCAAGTCTACGGTCCATAGATACAGACAAGTTTCTATACATCAAGTTTCTACATGCTACAATGAGGATACGGAACCATTGTTTTGCACCGTTTAGCTACAGCCGCGTTTACTGCAACACCACAATTCCAGCTGTCAAGATGGCGGCGCCCGTAATTGAAACATGCCATGTAGCTTGTTGTGCAAACAGGACCCCAAATGTTGTTTCGTGGAGTCGAGGAGGGACCATTGCGTTTGGGACATGTAATTCAGTGGCTCTGTACGACCCGCAGGTAGTAAAATGTGTCAGGGCTCCGCTTTGAAGCGAGCATTGTCGTTAGTCTTCAGGGCTAACGAAAACTCCTCATCTCATACCAGTGATTGTGTGTTATGTTAGTTTTCCTCAATTTTAATTTCCTTAATTTTAGGAAAGACAAGTTTTCGCTGTGCTGAATGGACACACGGGCAGAGTGAATGCAGTCCAGTGGGTTCACAGACAGGACTGTGGTAAGCGAACCTGGACCTGTTAAAAATAAAACATGGGGCTATGGATCTGTGTATATCTTACTGACTGGGGTACCTGCAATTCTCAGAAGTATACTCTCTGTCATACATCATAGGTGCTTTATTATTTCATTCAACTTTTTAATGACTTTGACAATAGCAGTTTTAATAGATAGAACTACTTATTGACGTCGTGTTGCTCCTCCTGTATGACTCAAATTGTGTTGTAAGTGCGTGTAGTGTGTGGTGTTCACAGTATTGTATAAACACCATGCATTTTGCATTACGTTCTAATTGGAAAAAAATACAATTTGAATTACATTTATTCCCCAAAACCAAGGCTTCAGTATGACTCCCTTTCATATTGAGTAGTATATACAGTATAACATGTTTACTTGAAATGACCAGACTAAATGTGAATCATAGCATGTAAAAGAAGATTTTAAGCACTGCTGTGGTTTGTAAGAAAATATTTTTTGCTTTAGACAATATGCAAACTGCCTGTAACTTCCCAGATACCATAATAATCTGTTTTTTTCTAGATTACATTAATAACATAACTTAGAATGTTTTGAGAAGAAATGAGTTAACATTTTGCTATTTTCACATCGCTAAAGAAAGACAAAGTTACATATTTTTTTTGGCCAGAGGATTCTATGTCTTTTAGGTGCAAAGAATTGGGAAAAGTCTTTCCTCTTTCACATTTTCCCTTTGAGTATCCTCTACATAGCTCTCCTGTCATGAGAGTTGTTTTTTTTATTTTAAGGAGTGGCATGTAAGTCATATCTGTGGAAACAATATAATATTATGTTTCATCTGTGCTGTTACTGTCATCACAGCTCCAGAGCATCACCTGGTCTCCGCAGGCTCAGACAATCAGCTCATTGTCTGGGAGGCTCAAAATGAGACAGTAAGTCAGCTCTTCCATCAGATGGTGTTTTACTGTCAAAAGTTTTTTTCTTTCTAATTGTCTGATGCTGTTTCCAGTTCATCCAGTCAGTGGAGTGTAAGGGCCATACTGGTCCAGTTTGTGCTGTGGACGCCATCTACACGGACAAATCGGAGATCCTGGTGGCCTCCTCAGCGTCAGACTCCACAGTCAGACTGTGGCTCTGCAGCAAAGCCAAAGAAGGTAAGAGACACAAGGATTTGCTTGTTGTTAATTGGTAAACTTTGTGATTTCAGGTCATTTCTTTGCTTTATCAGGTTTTTATGTGAATTATGGAGGTCTGATTTTGTAAACTATGTAGAAATACAAAAATAAGAGAAACATGGGAATGGTCAGTATGCTTTTACTGTCACTGGATATTAAATTTCTTATTTCCTAGCAAGTAAGCATCACACATCTGCTTGGTGGGGGCCATTAGGTTAGGCACCACTGATTTAACCAAAAGGATACATCAGTGTTTAAACCTTCGAATCAAAAAGTTAACATTGCAGATTAAAGTGGTTAGAGTTCCACCAGCTGTAATTTGTTTTGATGTGGTTCACCTAATGTGTCCAGGACAGATGCACAAATGACATGACATGACATATAAACATAGACTTAAACCATCTGCCCTCTAGTGGTTGCTGGAGTGCATAACAGTGTTTACAGACATCAGGATCACTTGCCTTCTGTATTATTTGTTATAGTTGAATATAGTTGACTGTTTTTAAGCTGTCATCCATAACATCTCTTTGTTGAAAGTTTCTGTCTAACTGTCAGTGCAGGTCAATACTAATGCTAATTGACAGCCGTGTTTTTGTGTTTGGACTGGGTATAACCTTGGGGTGTGTTCACACATAAAAATACAAGCTATGTCATCTCAGTGTCGGTGTGCAGATTGTGACAGTTCGAAGACTCTGCCTCTACACTTGAACCCTGGAAAATATTATACAGGAAAAGTCACAATAAGTGCGACTCTGTTCACACTGAGACTAAAAGCCACATATATGCTGTATATGTTTTTTTTTTATTATTCTAACAGTATTACACATTGTGCCTCAAAAAGTTCAATTCCATGTGCTTGTGTGTTCCTCAGTTGAGAGCCTCCATACCTTATCATTTGGTAGCGGTTTCATGATGGATGTTTCTCTGGCACTGTTGCCTGGCAGCAGAGGTAAGCCTAAGACATTCCTACACAGACATCCTGTATGTTGTGCGTTACATACACACACATTTCCTCTCATTTCATCCGTCTCAATTTGCAATGCTGCTTCAGTGCCTGTAACCGAATGTCACATTCTAATGCAGTTTGCGTTTGAAGTGTCTTATGTCATATTGCCTTTCTATTTTACATGCCTTTCGTCAGTGTGACGCCATGCTTCATCCCTGCTCCACCTTGCTCCTGTTTATGAAACCTAGACTCACTGTAGGTGTAAATATATGCAGCCTGTCATGTGCTTGTGCGTAGTTACATGACTGTGTGAAAAACCTTCATTTCTCACAGTTCCCATACTGGCCTGCGGGGGTGACGACTCTCGGGTGCATCTGTATGTGCAGTCCCACGGGCAGGTAAGCTCCGATCGATACTCATTCACGGGGGGTGGGGGGGGCAGCTCATTCATTTATTCTGTGCCAGCTTTTTAATTTGAATTTCTAAAGTCTGAGGGCAACAGATGACCCTTTTAAATTGCTTTACATCAGCTCCAGAAAGCCATGTCCCTGCAAGGACATGAAGACTGGATTCGTGGGGTGGAATGGGCATCTATAGGTGAGTGCCTTCATGTCATGTAATAGTACTGTGACCTTTGGAAGACCAGAACCTGCTTTAAGTTCACTGCATCCTGCATGTTTGCCTCATGGTCTTAAGAAAGCTGCAGTCATCCTGAAGACTTAGACTTAGAGAAATCACTTGGCCTACCGTCATCTTCTCAAGACCAGCGGTTTATAAAATTAAACTTAGGATGTGTTTTTTTTTATATTGTGATAGTTGTTAGTTAATAGTTATACATTACCATATTCAGAGCTCTAAATGCTGAGTGGAAAGGCATTCAACTTTGACTTAACTAAAAACAGAAAGCAAGAAGACACATTTTTCATTAAGATCAGTAAAGCATTACAAAAATTTTACAACATACAGTGACTCCAAAACCAGCTACTTTAAGTCCAGTTTTTCCATCCGCTGTGTTATTTGCAGAGCAGTGATAGCACACAGCAATGCATGGATTCAATTCAAACTCTACTAATTGTGTAACCCTCTTCAAGGGCACTTAATTACTGGCTGTGTAAAAGTGATTTCATCTCCTTAACCAGCCCTCTTCACCAGTGTCTCCTACCCACTCACAGTCTATGGCCCACTCCATGCTGCCGAGCTACAAGCCAGCAAAGAGACAGAGACAAGTTTGTTCATATGAATTACGCCAACAGGAATGACAAAAACCTCACACCACGGTGATAATAGTTCAATAAATCGTACTGTTGTTTTGTGACTCAACAGATGGCAAATTGCAGCACTAGAGGTGTGGTTTATCAAAGTTGCTAAATACCAGGGTTCAGAGCATGTGCTATTTTCTGTTTTTGTTGTTTCTGTCTGTCTGTATTTTCAAAGTCAAAGTACTTTAAAACCAGGTGGTCGCCTCTTATGGAGCCTATGAACTTTCCCACTTTATTAGAACTCTCTGAAAATTGTGAAAATGTATTTGTCTCCTGAATTTAATGATGCAATTTTCCTAAAGGAACCACGTGGTTTTCATTTTGGTTTTAATCCTCTTCTCCAACACAATCCTTTGTTTGTGCAGTAATGGTGTTTCATTAAAACATTCCCAGGGTTAGTATTTTTTTTTCTAGATTTTAAGGCAAGTACCAACAAGTATCATCATCATCATCATCATCATCATCACCACCATTAATGCCAGTGTCATGATTGACACACAGTAATGGCCTACTTCTTCCCACTCTCATTTTTTAAGAGGCCTTTTTATTATGACTGTTTATCTTGGCAGTAGCCAGACTGGGCTGTTGGCCATTGGTCTAAACCTGGCTGAAACACATAATGTGAGAGACAGGCACAGTCAGAGATAGTCGTATGTGCTTTGTTTACCACCTGGCCTGTGCTCCTGCTGTCTCACTGGCCAGAGCACAGGCAGGAATGGACTTATCTGTTGTCCAGATTAAAGCAAAAAAGAAAAACTTAAAATTTATGGCCAACTCTATTTTGCTCCACCTTCATCACTTTCACTTTGCAGCTAAAAGTTGCACGAAAACAATACTGTTCCTTCTGTTGGCATTGCTTTTGCTGACACTGACATGTAACTTTTCTGTGGTCAGTGTTTTTTTGTTTTTTGTTTAGTTAGCACTAAACTGTTCTCACAGTATTACTGATCTCTTTTAGGGTCCTCAGCATAAGGGCCTCATCGTGTAAAAGCTATCACACACATTTCATTATACAACTCTCATCATTCCACCCATAGTTTTATTAATTTGCAAAGTGAAGGAAAAAGTCTTTGATTAGGGAAGGTTTTCAGGTTCTCCCTGTGACTCGTTCAGGTGGGGAGCTGTTATTAGCCAGCTGTTCACAGGACTGTCTCATCAGAGTGTGGAGGCTGTGTGCCAAGTCTGGGACAGATGCCCGCCCAGAGGACGATCACATCATCAAAATGAAAGAGGACGTTTTTGAAGTGAAGGAAAGAGGTGAGGGTTACACAGACTTGATTATGAAAAGGGTGCTAATTAAACAAATGAAAAGACATGCTTTTTGATGGGTTAATGTCACATGGTGCTTACTAACCTCTATGAAAGAGTGTCTATTAGCAGCATTTTTATACATAGTTCATTTGGTCATAGAAATTGTTTAAAAGCAATAAAAGACGTAGTATTAAATGATTTCTTTATAACATTGTTCATCTGGTTTCTGTCTTCCTGCTGCAGATTTGTTGTCAGTGTTTGCTCTGTCTCTTGAGACTGTCCTGGCCGGACATGAGAACTGGGTCTACGGAGTCCACTGGCAGCCTCCTTTCTACAGAGGTACCTTGAAACCAAGGGTTTGATCACTACTGAAACTTAACAATGTAACATTTAACACTTTTTGGGTGATTAATTCTGCTAGAATCTCTAGTTGTTTGTAGTTTTGATAATCAAGATTAACGCACACTATCAACAGCAGGGGGCAGTAGTGTACCAGAAAGCATCCACCGCTACCACGGACCTAACGTTTGGCTGATTGCTCGCTGACAAATGTGGTCAAAGTGAATCTGCTGTTTTATAATTGTCAATGTGCAAAATCCGACTATAGTTTACATACATTTCAGTTTCAGGTTTTAGCAAAAAAAAACAGTATAAACATGAATCATCTCCGTTTTGAATATTTTCCTTTACAGTTTGTGTGGTTAGTAGCTGCACTTAAGATATGTTTTGAAAGAGCAGAACCACCATAGTTTGGTAGATAAATGGTCTGACCCACGTATCAACAAATGGCGAACTCATAGCAGTAACGCAACATGGTTAGTTTATACCTTCATAAACATCAGACCAGCAAGGCTACAGTGGCTCACTACTCACTTTAGTGGTAAAAAGTGGTATTACGGCAGAGACGGGACGGGCCTGGCTGAGTGCATATTTCTGCACGACATTTGGCATAACTTCAAAACAATTTTGGAATATTGTGAAATAGAAATAATGCGAATAGCTCCTTTTTAAGTGTTTTTCTAAAACAGAATCAACCTGGTCTTTCACAAACAGACTGTCTCTAAACATTTCAGTCACTTATTTTAAGCTGTGACAGTAAATAGATTGGTCTACAAGAAACACTTCGAGACATTGTTTCTCCGCTTTTGACTTACAGTGCAACTGCTTGCAGGTGCCAGCAAGAGATGGTGGCACTTTCCAAGAAAAAAAGAGACTACTGTGAAAAGTTGTAGGCTTAATTAGTTCTCAAGGGAAAGGCTGATAAGATGTGCTAAATCTTCTCTTTTAACTCTGGTTGTCTTAGAAGCCTATTACATCAACATCACTTCACACCTAATCTAGCCTTTGTGTACATCACACATCATTATGTTGTAGAGGTACATGATTATGAGCGAGTGTGATAATCACAGTTTGGCCACAGTTGAGATCACAGCTTTTTGTCTGTATTTTTCCTTGTTGTCTTTAAATATAACTGTTTTAATATCACAGCATATAGGCTATATTGTTGTTTAGAACATCCCACAACAGCAAACATCTAAACAAAAAGGAATCATTTCATAAGATGTTGGCTCAAACTCACCTTTGATCCGTCAGTGTTCTATATAAACAAGAACACCAACAAATAAAAAAAATAGTAATTCCTATTGTGATTAGCAGGTTGATTGTGCTGCTGTTGCACTCAGAACTGATGCAGTAGACAAGAACACAAACTTATTGTACTATTGTATGCTGTTCTTACTACTTTTATTATTACTGGTTGTTGTTTGTCTGACTGTGTATGTTGCTGACTGTGTATCTTTGGCCCCCCCTGCAGGTGGCGAGCTGCAAAAGCCTCTCAGTCTGCTCTCTGCTTCCATGGATAAAACCATGATCCTCTGGGCCCCTGAGGAGGGATCTGGAGTCTGGGTGGAGCAGGTCGGTGAAACACAAAGAGTAACACCACCCCTGCAAACACACATACACATGATATCAGTCACTCCCAGAAAGAAGGGGACGCGGACTTGGCACGCCGATCCACACAGACCCACACACACCAGTTTCACCCACTCTATTTCCACTAGCTTCCCTTTTCAGTCGCTCTTGACATGATCTGGAGCTTGAGCCCTCCCCCAGTATCCTCTCTCCTGCTGTCAGTGCCCCTGCATCGCTTTCCACTCTCCCTGACATTGAGGTGTCAGGAATAGAAGTGATAGACAGTGATGAAGAGGCACAGAGCCCGGTGCAGCACTGTGAGTTTAGACAAGCTGAGGTTGTCCTCCCCCATCTTCCCTTCTATCACTCACTCACACCGAACCCCCTCTTTTACGGCCCATTCCCCAACACATCCGACGGGATGGAAAGGCTGGTGGAAGACATGTCATAGCCCCTTCACCGCCTTTCTGCTTAATTTTTAATTTTTTTCCCCCAACCTTGATCCGTCCCCCCCCCGACACTTGCGTTCTTTTCTTTCCTCCTCCTTTTTCTCTTCAACACTCACCTCCCTCACCTCCCTTTTCTCTTCTCCTGTCTCATCTCCCTCTCTAATATTATCTCTTTCCTCCTTTGCTTTCTCTCCCCCTCCACCTCGTCTCTCTGAGCTCTTAACAGCTGCTGTTGTGCCAGAATGGGGCTAAATTTAACACAAGTGTGGATGGTGAAGAAAAAGCAGTTCTCTGCCCATCTGCCCCAGCCTTTTTCTTTCTTTCTTTCTTTTTTTTACCATTGGCAAATTCTCGGATGGTTTAGTACCTCAGATTACCTTTTCATTTACTGAACTGACATTGACTCAAATGAAAAAGCCACAAAACGTGTTGTATATTTGTATCTGTACATTGTCACACATGTAAAATTGCATTTTTGCACATGGAGTGCTGTGCAGTATGTATTAAGAGGGGACCCTGTTAATGCTGTGCACCATTCTTACTAATGGCCATACTTTTATAACCAAGGGACACGAACCACGGCTTGAAAGTGAAGCCAATGCAGAAGTGTCTTACAGTGTAATACCACCAATAGCCACTAGATGCTGGCTTCAAAAAGACCTGGCTCTCATAGACTTATATTGGACTTCTCTCTAAAAATACTAAGCCAGTAATTTCATTTCTCATTTGTTTTATTTGGACCTTCTAATATATGTTCTGGTGGTCCTTCTTTAAATTATTGTTCCATTAATACGATTTTAGGGCTAATAGAAGGCTTTGACAGACAGGTATGATTGACAGCTCGTTCACCTGCTGAGTCAGACTTTGAGAGCTTCTGTCTATTGAATGAAATGGATTTCTTCCTGACAGAGAGCTGGACTGTAGTTGTGGTTAATAAATTACACTAACAAGATTGTCAAATGATTTTTTATCTAAATATTTGAAGTTCACCATTTTGTCGTAGCAGTTATGCGTTTAGCATTAGCTCCCCCATCACCTCTCACAGTTCCACCCTTTTGTTCAAATATGGTCCTTTCTGGCTCCAACATGGTAACGTCCAAAATGCAAACTCCTGGCTTCAAAATGGCAGTTCAAAAAACAATGGGAGACCTCACAGTGGCTGTGTCCACTTCTTATATACAGGGTATGGTTTCACAAAAAAAAAATTCGGCAACTTTCATGTCTTTGGATTCCCTCATATATTGTATCATTTGTGAGGCCAAGTAAACCCTAGTAGTCACAGTGATATTTTTTTTTTTAATGTGTTCGACGTGCTACTGACAGGAAAATAAGCTGCAAACCTATAGGCCCAATAATGCAAACACCCTTCCCCCAAAATAAACCCCACCAGAATCGTCATCAGCCAGCACTGCTGATGTTCATTACTGTGCTTTATCCCTATTAAATAAACAAAGAATGTAAAATATCAGTTACAAACTACTGACATTGACAATCATTGCATATGCAGACATCAAGCACATATGCAGACTCTCAAATGTACACATTCTGTATGTGCCGCACATCCCTAACACAGAAATGGCTCACCTTGCCCTAGCAGCCACCTTTGATTGTGATCAGACTGTGAGGGGATGAGAAAAGATTCCACACTTGATCAGACATTTTTGTGCCTTTGATCTCATCATTCACATCCACGATGATGAGCAACAAAGATGACAGAATGGAGCGACTACTTACTGGCTTCCTCCTAACAAAGGGACGATGATTAGAGCCTGAAGCCACATATTCTTCTGAGTATGATTAGACAAAGGTGGTCAGTGGAAACGAGAAGGAGCAGTTGGTGCCTGAAAAAAGTCTGGTGTGGAAAATCTCTCCACAGCCTTTTCTCTTGATGTGTGGAGACCATAAATAAAAAAACACCCCCCTACCTGGAATAACCTTTTTGTTGAATGTGAAAGTGCATAGTATATGAGTCTCCACCATCTCTCTCTCTCTCCTCTATTTCTGTTCCTTCTGACCTGTTTTTGTTGTTGTTGTTTTTTTTTTTTCTTTCAAACGAGAGAGCCAAACCGTTTGAACTGACAGGTTCTCAGCCTACAAAGGAAGCTTAACCTCTGATGCTTTGTCACACAAACACAAATGCACATGTGCAACAAAGAAATGCATTAAACTGTATTTACATTTCATTCTTACAAGATAGACAGACCTTTAGTTCTGTTTGAGTGCATGTTTTCCGTGTCCTCACAAAGGTTTTTCCATGGGACACTGACGTTTTTGGCAGAGTAGATTCCGCCACAGTAAATGACCAGCCATGTGTGCCTTAATTAGTCGATTTTTACAAAGAAGTGCTCCACTTCTTCACGCTGATTAGAGTAATTGGTGAGATTTAATGGAGAGCGGGGTTAGCAGTGGGGTGGCCGAGGCCCACCACTGCGTAAAGCACATCTTACTAACAAGACACACTGGTAATTAACATCTCAGACTGACCACAGCGGGCCACCACAACGCCTGGAGGGATTGTCAGTTTGTGTGTGGGTTGGTGTGTTCACGAGATAACCTATTTTCAGACTTAGTCTTGTTTACACACTTCAGGTTACAGTTCAAGGAAAGCCACCAAACCAAAACTTCTATGTGCATGTTTAGTTGGTCGTTCATATTTTAGTACGAACAGGATGTGAGAGTGGATTTGATTTTGATAAAGCAGTTTAACAACCGATTACTTGAAGGACGGAGGGTTCCATATTCACCTCACCCTAAATAATTAGACACTGTCGAATTTATTTTCATTTTCTTGAGCAATTCCCAAACAGATATTTCAGCCATCCTTAAAGTTAAAGTTATGTTAGCATAGTTAATGAACTAAAAATCTTTTGTTTTTAAATTTTATGTCCTTTTAAAGTAGATTTTTTGGTTGATTTTGGACAGGTCAGACAAAATAACTATATCTTGGGCTCTGTACATTTTTTGTACAATTTTCTCACATTTTATGAACTAAGGCAGCCTTATCTCAAGTAGTCGAGCAGAACTCTGTGTGTCCCGGAGGACTGTGCAGCACATGATCACAAAACAGTCAATTTATTTGTTTATTTCTTTTTGGGAAGGAGGGAGAGGGAGTGATATCGGCCAATTAATTTACTCTTTGCTTTTTCGTACTTAAAAGTCAACCTCTATCTTGTTTTCATTTTCTTTGCATTCCATTTATTTATAGGCCCAGCACTTAGCTTAGCTGAGTAGTGTTTTTTTCTTCTAAGATGAAAAAATTAATCACGTTAAAAATAACAATTTAAGGTCCAGTGAGGAGTTTGCATGGATGAACTGGTGACCTGTCCACAGTGTGCCCCACCTTTGCCCAGTGTCACCTGAGATGAATGAAGAAATTTAAACTCAACGTTTGCCAATCATGGTTGAGTGGTCAAGCTGATATTACCTTTTTCTATTGGAGTTTAGAAGTGCAGTGGCTGAGGTATGAAGGAGTGTTTCTATCGGTTGGTTTTGGCTAGTGGGTGTTTGTAGTGGGATCCTGAAGCAAGGTTCTGAACCTCTGGGTGGAAGTGGTGGGTGCTGTCATACAGGATGGATTGTGCTTTCGTTTAACAACTGCTTGCTCTACAATCCGGACAGACTTTCCTGTCAGGTACCTGTGATTTCACTGCAGACCTTGATCACCTTTGTCAGTGTGTTTTTGTGTTTAAGACTGAATGATGCATACCAAATCAGTGTTAAATCGGTGCGGGGCAGATGAAACTAGTGGATGAACACGTGTCAGAAGTGGATTTCAGCGGTTATCCTGTATTGGCTAAGCACCTTCAGTGCTCGTCGTCCCCTGTCTTTCTCTGAATGATATATGCCTTCCCTTCTTTGCTGTCCTTGTTCTGTTCCTCCCCCACCGACCACTGATAAGGCACCTCGAGCATCCATACAGTTCTCTTCTCGTAAACAAGACAAATGACGGCTTTTTGCCACTGTGAGTTTTTGCATGATTTACGGCAGGCTCTTGTGTGCAGAATTTTAAAATCAATCTGCTTAATGTTGCATCTCGCTCGCTCTCAATATCTCCATCTATGTTTCTACCTGGCTGTAGCGCTTTCCTTTCTGTCTGTCTCCCTCTCTGGATGGCTGCTGGATCCCACCGTTCAAAGTGAAGGCATGCCTTTATTGCTATCATTAGTTCCGCTGTGTTTCAGCCCGCAGACAGGCATTATTTTGAAGGTCATTGATGACCAACGCAGGCGCCATAAGAGGCCCGGATGATTGAGGACAACACTTTGCTGCCACATACAGTAGACATAGCGAAGATATGTGTGAGTGCCTTTCAACTTGTTTGTCTAACATTGAACATACGATGGATGTGGGCACATTTTTACATCTTTCCTTCAGTCTCTGCAGGTTACTGCTGAAGCTAAACAGGCACTCACTCTCCCAACCTACTTAAAAAGCTGAATATATTAACCTCTTATTTTCTGATTTTAATCATTCAAGCTGGAATTTAGCACTTACTTCACATATTTCCTTACGCCTAACATCCATATCGTTTAATGCACTGGCTAATTAAAGATGGAGGAGATATAATATAACCGTGTATGGATACAGACCACAGTGCTGCTGAGGGAGCAGTGCGGTGCTCTCTGGGGTCAGTTCTGCTATCGATTGGAATAGATCTCCCCTCTGGGCCCAGTTTTACCTCCATGCTCTTCGGGCTCGATAAAGCTTTTAATTGTTTGAATTCCTTGTGGCAGTGAGAAGTTATT
>JAPQRN010000003.1:5868625-5887191 GCA_037367275.1 Coranthus polyacanthus | reverse complement strand
GGATACAGACCACAGTGCTGCTGAGGGAGCAGTGCGGTGCTCTCTGGGGTCAGTTCTGCTATCGATTGGAATAGATCCAGTTTTACCTCCATGCTCTTCGGGCTCGATAAAGCTTTTAATTGTTTGAATTCCTTGTGGCAGTGAGAAGTTATTCTCACTGAATATTCTCAAAGTCTTTGAGTGAAGTCACTCCACTCACTTTGGCGGCACAGGGAACTAAAAAGCATGAACTCTGTTTTATTCCCTGTGCTCTTAAACTGGTTTATAAATAATTTATCTCTGTGTAGTTTTAGGTCTTAATTTTATGGTTGTGATTATGATGGTTTATAGTTGGTATGTTTGACTCCTTTCAGGATCCACTGTGAAAACTCTGAGTTTTTATGCTGTTGCATCCTGCTTTGTCAAATTTTTAATACATGAAATTCTGTTTCTTGGAGTTAAGTATTGCAATACAAATTCACAGCAAGCCATGTCTTTAAGTGGAAGACGTGGAAAAGTAGCCAATAACAGGCGAATTATGCAGTAGGGTGAAGGCGATGCATAATAGTTTGTAGTATTATATTGCATTCTTTGATAAAGTATGTTTTGTTTTTTTAGTAAAAACTAGTCAGTGTGTTGCAGCTTCAAACTACTGACAGTCTGAGCAGCTCCTCTAGCTGAAACAGTCATTCTTGTTGGTGCAGATTTAAAATATTTTGATTAATTTTGACATTATTTCAAGTTATTTCTGTCTAAGCTCATAATCCAGCACAGAATCCAACCAGTTATGTAAGCAACACAATATGATATTAATATTGTCATGTTTCCTCTATTTTGGTATGTAATTTCAGTTCTTTATGGATATTATTTTAAATTAATGGGTAAATGAATACAGATTGCAACTCAATGTTAACATTATGTTTTATCTCGTATACTTCTGTTTGCTTTAAATGTACTTGATTATTTCTTCTGTTTTTTGTTTTTTTTGTTTTTTTTTCCTCCACTGCAGAAATTTCAAAGAAGTTAGATTGACCTCAGACAGGATTTAAAAGTACATTTCATCTGTCAGTGTAATTGGGGACTGCACTTAAATCAGAATGGGCTTGGTGCCCCACGCAGTGATTTGAATCCACAAAATTCAATACAGAATTGTCTTGACACAAAAGTCAAGATTGGACAGGTGGTGAGAAACCTTAAGGAGTGTTTTTTTTTTAAATTATTTTTTAGTGTTGTTCTGACCCCAGAGGCAGTGACTGTGGGCTTTTTAAAATTGGATTGTGTTTTCAGTGGGGACTTACCCTTCAGACAGACCCCACGGAGGGTTTTGCACTGTCTATATGATCGTCCCCGCGAACGCGACGCAGAGGTCACAGGCTCTCACCCAAATCCAATTTATGTAAATCCTTTTGTTTTCTCAAGCTTTTCCATTTTTCATGATTATTTGTCTAATGTGAGGCTGTGCGGTGCAGTTGCTTTCATTTTGCATTAGACAAATGTATTTTGTTAGAGAAACCACAACACAGTTTATTTAACTCTAATAAGTCCCATTTTGCATAATTTCTCATCTGACTTATCAGCTTAATTTGCTGTTTTTTTCTGTTCAGTTAGGTTAATAAGTCTTGGAAAGAGACAGAGAACAGATTTGACATTGCTAGTTTGTCTTCTCTTTCTGTGTTTCTGTCATTCTAAGCCTATAGCCTAATATTTCAATTGAACCCAGGTGTCTGACGGAACAAAAGGGTTCCTCTATACGCTGAATGTCACAAGAGCAGGTGTAAAATTCAATACAAAAATAACCTACTTTAGTCATTTTCTTTTTTCTCTATATATGGCTGTTGATGACAATTATTGTCGCTATAGTTACTTTTATGTTTTTCTGGAACAAGTTGATGGCTCTGACCCAAAAACAAAATGTTCTTTACCCACCTGATGTCACATATAAGTGGTCTGATCACCTCCACAATGTTTTTTTTCCCCCTCTTTTCACACCAGGTGCGTGTAGGAGAGGTTGGTGGCAACACACTGGGGTTCTATGGCTGCCAGATGAGTCCGGATGGCTCCATGATTGTGGCTCATGCTTTTCATGGAGCGTTACATCTCTGGTGTAAAGACCAAGACAAGGAGGTGAGAGTCATGACCTCATTTAGACTTTCAAATCATATAATACTGGTATTCCAGAAGGTTGTGAAGTTACAGTCTGCTGGAATTTATTAAAATCATGATATCAGATTCAGTCTCCTTTTATATATGTCCTGCCTTACATGTCAGACGTCGACCAATAGTGGATTTTTGAAGGCCAGTATAATACTGAGCCAATTAATCGGCCTGTATCACCGCCCCTCTGAAAAAAAATTTGACATTGTTGGAAATCAACTAATTTTGACTTAGAAACCAGATAACTGTGGGGACTCGACATCTAAGTCAACATAATAAAGATCTAAGTTAATGAATCAGTCAATAAGTAAATCTGGAACAGAACATCAAACTTTTTCATTTCATTTCATTTGTTTGTCATTTCTAGCTACTATAATATCAGGCTTTTCAACTGACTTTGAGTGAAAATAAACCACCAGCCGCTGTCGGAGCCAAGTTCTGCGGATGCCAATAGTTTGTTAAACATCGTCACCTATAAGTAGGCCTGTCACAATTATTACATAATCTACGTATCGTAATTAGTTGAAATAATGATTATTTTACATAATCATCTCCATTAGAGCTGCACAATTAATCCAGTCGTAATCGTAATATCATTGTGTGCAATTATGTAAGAGCACAAGGCTGCAATTTAAAGGTCCAGATTTAGGAGGATTTAGGTTGATCCAATTGCAGAAATGAAAATATATAATAAATAAATAAACTCAACCTCTGTTGCCTGGTGATATTTTGGATTTAGTGACACTGAGCAGAGAGAGGCACTGTGTAGAATATGTAAAATCACAACAACAGTGGTGCTTTAAGTTTGTGGGTTACTGTTATTTATGTGAAACACATAACTATGCAAGCGTAAATAACAGTCCGCTAGCTGTTTCATTGGGACTTAGAGTATTTTTCCATTCCCATAAGGAATGTATGACTTTCTTCTGAAGTGCCACAAGCCAGACTACATTTCAAATAAGATTTGGTGGCAGTGCATTGCTACACTGTTTGAGAGACCGTGATTAGCGTAATTAGTCACACCAAGTCTCCTGTCTGCCACTCAGTTTGACTGGCTTAGCATGTGTCTTTGTTGGGTGTCCCTGAGAAACAGTCTGGGTCTGAAGTCACAACATTACGTTCAGAGATAACTGCATTTCATTTGAATTACACCTGAAAGAGTTTAGAACTAATGCCGGTGTTTCAAAGGAGATTTATTTTGCCTAATTATTATCAAACCACTCTGATCTGGTGTCTTATGGACAGCGTGAGTGATCAGTGTATACATGTGGAAGGAGGCTGAAAGTTGTGAATTCACTGTGACAATGCCGTCTGCACAGGGGGAATGGAGGCCTGGCGTTGTCATATCGGGTCACTTTAATGCAGTCCAGGACCTGAGTTGGGATCCTGAGGGCGAGTTCATCCTCAGTGTGGGCTCAGACCAGACCACCAGACTCTTCACTCCATGGAGGAAGCATGACGACAAACAGGTGTTTGCTTTTCTGTTTCTCTTTCTGCTTAAAATGTAAACCTGCTGTGTCTTGTTTTGTTTCTTATAAGTCTGTTCTAATTTTAATGAGAGCTCAGATTGTGCTTGATGGAGTTTGCTAAATAAGTTTAGGTTTTGACTTTGTGTGAGTTTGTTAATGGAGTATTTCATTGGTGTAATTATACATTTTGAAGTGAACTGATTGAGAATTGAGTTGCTGGGATTGATTGATGTCCCTCACAAATGCTGTGAGAAATCTGTAGATTTGTAACTAATTTAATTTCTCACTTCACCTTAAGCTTCTCCATGTAACACAATAAAGGCGGCTCGACAGCTTGTCAGTTTAGGCAGGAACATTATCAAGATTCCAACTGCAATATTGCCCTTCCCCCTGTGCCAAAGTAAAACAGGTGTTGTAGTCGAGTCCTCCGTCTTAACTTTGATTTGAACGTTGAATCAGTTTTGTGTTTGGCTTGGTTTTCAACACTTGGATTTACAGCCAAGAAACACACTTCTACAACATCAGAGAATTGCTGAGATGCACTTGGCGCTTTCCTTGGCAGCCACTTGTAGCTTGTTAGGATCCTCTTGATCAGATTGGCTTCTCTGCAATATCTTTGTTTCTTTCACCCTGCAGGCAACCTGGCATGAAATCTCGAGGCCACAGATCCATGGATACGACATGCAGTGCCTGGCTGTGGTCGGCAGGTTTCAGTTTGTGTCTGGAGCTGATGAGAAGGTCCTGCGTGTGTTCCAGGCTCCTCGGAATTTCGTTGAGAACTTTGCAAACATCTCTGGGACCTCGAGAGAACAGCTGTTGGCGTCCAGTGTAAGTGTCCACTGAAATGAGTATCTTGAGAAAGAGCAATTACTTTTTCAAGTTTGTCTCCCCCCTAAAGCAGTGTTATTATAGTCTGAAATTTTCATTAGGTTTTATTTTTGCTTAGTCCTTCAGTTTAGTTTTTATTTTGTGGACTTGACTAGTTTTAGTATTTTCAGGTATTATGAGGAAAGTTTTGATTTATAGAAGCTGAAAAAGGTAGCATGAAAGAATGCGTAACAGCAAAAAAGATTTATTAAAAACCTTTATTTATTAGGGTTGTGTTTTGTGCAGAACCATTTCATTCTTTTACGTCATGAACCATGAACATTGGGGGAAAGTGAAGCTGACTTTACCTGCATTCAGTCTGCAATCTGCACCGCTAGAAGTCACTAAATATCACACACTGAACCTTTAATGAAATTACTTTTTCACTGCTAGTTTCAGTATCAGTCTTATTTTTTTTCCTTTAACTACAATAAAGCTGCTCTAAAGCCATGACTGAGTAAACATATCTCGCCAAAGCTACTCTCTCAAGCCTGCTGTCCTTAAAAATCGTCCACAGTTATTGACATATCTGTTCATTAGTTTATTTGCTCATTGCCAGGATTCTGCCAACCTCCCAGAAGGAGCCAGCACGCCTGCCTTGGGTCTGTCAAACAAGGCTGTATTTCAAGGTAAAATACTTAGTCAGCCCTGTATATGTGAGAGCCAAGCTTGTCTTATAATCAATTTCTGAGACTTTCACGCAGTAGTTTGAGAAAGTTGCAACTTTTTCCACGAAGATCTGAACATTTTAGAGATCTGTTCAGTATTTTTTATGCTTTTTATTTGGATTAATTTGCAGGTGACCTTGTCCAGAAAACGTGTGAGGAAGAGGAGCAGTTCAGCAGTGTGTCTGATCAATACCAGGAGTCCTACTTCCACCCGCTCAACATCACTGGTATTATAAACTACTGTTCTGCTTTTTTCTTTTTTGTGGAAGTCATCTGAGTAAATGCTCATTCAATTTGATCCTCTCTGATAAATAATTTTAGAGTGAAAATGCATTTGTGTCTCCCTTTTCAGTCTGATAGCCTGATTCATATTCCTCATGTTGAGCCACTCAGCAGCTCAGTACACATTCCTGTCCACCTGTCGCTGGATGCTCTTATAAGAGACAATGACATGCAGCCAAACGGACAGTGTTTCCCTGTGTTGTACTGCCGGGGTCCACAGGGCTTGAGGTCCCTCAAGGCTGATGGTATAACAGCAATGATGTGAGCCCAAGCAAATAAAAATGAAGACAGGTTCTTAAAAGGAGTCGCAAACAAGAGATCAGATTAGTAGGTTTGAAGGAGAAAAGGCATTAAAGTTCTAATATAAAACAGGCTCAGAAAAAACAGAATACAAGAAACCAATTAAAAATAGAGAAACTCAAAGCTTAAATATGGGAAATATGTGACTAGAATAAAGACAATGTAGCACTTTAAAACCTAAGGCTACAGGGTGTCAAGGGCTGTCATCAGCATGATTGAAGCCACTCCTTAATCTGCAATGCTAATTGGAAAACAGCTTATGTGATTGCAAAGTTTAAGTATCAATGACCCCGGGCTGCAAAGGGAGCAGTCAAGTGCAGAGACTGTTGTTAACAATGCATTTTCACTTCTTTGATTAGCTTCCTGAGGCAGAAAGATGAATGAATAATTAGGCAAAATGGGAAGCCATTGACCAATACCAAAAACACAAGGAGCGTAGCTTTCAGTTATATGCAGCGCACACAGGCCCATGTAGAGCCCGCGGTGTGAGGGAGCGGATTGGCACCCGGCTAGGTTTGATCCCCCTCAAAGCCAGCAGCTGTTAAGAATCGGAGATAAAACTGCAGTTGTTTTAAAATATCTTTTTTGGGGGGGAAAGGCAAGTGCAGTGCCGAGGATTTCATGCAAGTGAAATGCTAAAAGAAGCTGTATCTGAATGTGAGAGAACATTGTCTCCAGGCGATCAGTTGTGTTCTCAGTCGAGCATATAGCTTTTAGTTCACTATTTTTCTCACAGTCTTTGTGGCGCTTACTCTGCCTTTCTTTTTCTCTTAACTCATATGCCTGTCACAGACACACATGCACATATGCAATGCTTTATCTGTCGCTCTTTGGCTTAACAGTACAGGGATTTAAAAGAGGAAAATTATAATAGCCACTTGGGTGTAATCCTCATTTAGTAAATTGGAAACCGGTAGTATTTGAATTTTAAACAGCTCAGTTTTCAGGGCCTTGCAAATGACAGTTATGTAAGGATTTTTGAAGTCTGTGGTTTATTGTGTGTGTGTGTGTGTGTGTGTGTGTGTGCGCAGAACCCCCGCCGGAGGATCATCTTCTCCAGAACACACTGTGGCCTGAGGTCCAGAAACTGTGAGTATCCAAATGTCTCTAACAGTGCAACTAAGCTTTTTCAGCGTGCACAAACAATATCAATAGTGCGTTGTTAAGTAAGATGTTCTCAGACAACATCAAATTAGTCTCCATTCCAAATGTATTCCTATAAAAACATCAGCTTCTATATTACTCTTAATGAATCATGCATGTTTGTTTTTTGCCCAGAGGTTTTATTGTATCTGAAAGTGAAATAGTTCCTGAAGCTCTTGGTTGTATTCATCAGCCAATCAGAGTCCAAACCCCCTGCCATCCCATGAGCCTCTTCTCCAGGCTGAATATATTGCTTCCATTTGTGGCCAATGTTAAATCCATTTACCAGTCAATCCGCCGTAAACATGACGTATGGCGTGGTCATTTATTCAAGGTGCGGGCATTGTGTGTGTTGAAAAGCATTTTTCTACCTCCATTTGGCTTCGCCCCCTTGAATCATTTAGTGCATAATAGAAACATTAAAATGAGTAAGTGGCTGAATTATTTTTGTGGCATAAATAACACTCTCGCCAGAGTGCCAAATAGCTGCAGTGTTTGAAAGGTTCCTGGTTGGGCAGAATTTTTCCTCCACTGACTCGCAAGCTGTGGTTTCACTTTGTTGACATTTTAAAACAAGCAGGTGATCGTCAGCAAGCTAAAAGTAATTAGGCTCTGAATGATTAACTAGAGCATCATCATTGTTCATCTCTGTCATAGGGAGAAGTTCCAGTCATCACAGATCAGTATTTTAATTTCACACTCTGTCTGCTTATTTACCTGTCAGCACAGCGACGGCGGCTCGAGCCTGGAAGCGTTGGCATAACAGAATACCTCATTTACTGTCTTTGTTGTAGCCTACCCTTCCTCCCTCCTTTACCCTTGTGTCTCTCAGATCCTGTCTGTCCTTCCACATATTGAGCGTGGCTATTCTCTTAGAGCCTGCTCATGATTAATGTCTGTGTGATTGTCCGCCAGGTACGGCCACGGCTTCGAGATGTTCTGTCTTGCTTCGGACAGCGCCAGGACGGTGGTGGCATCTGCATGCAAGGTCAGTGTGATAAGACTGAGGTCAGAGAGCATGTCAGTCAGCCTCAGCGAAGGACGTTAAATCACAACACTTAACTCTGAGTGCACTGTAAGACAAACACGTGGTCTAAGAAGGAGGGGTCTCAGTCAGTGGGAACACCTGCTGACCTTGTCCTGATGATGCTTGTGCAGATAAACACACAGACGTGCACACACAGCTTCACTTTGATGCTCTCTTCGAAATCACCCATAATGCACCCTGCAGTCCTGCCATAAGTGACATGTGAATGCATTGTTTTTAAAGGCGTCTAAGGCAGAGCACGCATCTATCCTGCTGTGGAGTACGGCTACTTGGCGCCAGCTGCAGACTCTACCTTGCCACACCCTCACTGTCACTCAGCTGGCCTTCTCTCCTGATGCACAACATCTACTGGCTGTGTCCCGTGATCGCACTTGGTCTTTATGGAGACGAAGTTCACCCACACCTGAAAATACAGGTGAGATTTTGGGAAAGGGGCAGGGTGGGGGGTCAGTGTTTACTTGCGACGGCGTTTCTGTGGATTTGGTTTTTAGATGTACCACAGCTCAGCATGAGATTATAGTTCTTTATAGCGCTTTGTAAATAAATGTTTAATTAAAAATGTGTTGTGAATTTGAAGACAAAGAAGACAAAATGCTGAAGCTTTAGTGGAAGACAACAACAGTTCCCTTAATTCCAATTAATTAAAATAAGGTAAACCCACTGAGTAGATTTGTTCCAAATTAAATTCCAAGTCCAGCTGGCTTGATTGGAAGAAAACCTCTAATTATTACAGCACAGAAACAAGTGATGCATTGACTGAAACTGGTCCAAAAAAGGAGCTATTAAAAGAGAATTTCAGCCTTTTATTAATTATTTTTTAAACTGAATTTAATCATTTATTCTCTGCATATTTATGTAAACTGACTACATAAATTCCTCTAACTGTCCCCTCTTAACAAAATTACAGTTCATCCAGCATTTAGTAGATGTAGTATTGAGAAAATAGAAACACATACAACCTCACATTATTGTAACATATTACAAATATCAATCTAAAAGCCTCTTTGCACCTCTGTATCAGCTCTCTGTCTCCCGTTTTGCTTGACTTTTGCCCTTTCTGCGACTTGGCTCAGCGGTGGTGACGTTAATGGTTTGAGAAGCAGATTTGTTGCTGGAAGGTCACCACTGTCAGTGCCCACACGGTCTGTGAAAATAAATAAATGAACGAGAAATCATCTCTGGATCGGAACCCTAAATACTCGTGAAACCGCTTAAATATCGTCAGTGTGTGCAGAGCAGCTCCTATTAGTGTGTGTCTGTGGCTGGCTCTCCATGACTGATGGACCATTTGGACTCAGCAGACCTGCATTGGCAGCAGCAGCTGAATTAAATGGGCCTGGTAGTGGCCAACACGACTAATCATTGTTAAATATAGTTTTTGAATCTAGGTTTGTTTGCTGTCGTTATTTATAAGGAATTCTCGACTGGATAAATTCAGTCAAAATTTACAAAAGCCTAGAAATGTCCTGGTATATGTAGAGAAAGGTGCCTGTCAGATCCCTATGGTGAGGTAGCTACATTTTTAAACAAATAAAGAATAAGTAACATGTGCGTCACAGCAGTATTTGTATTAGCTCAGACCCAGTAGAGAAAAAGTAGAATTTGTGCACTGTGCTCACCTCTGTTGTAAACAAGAGCATGTTCCTCGAGAGTTTGTTTATATGAGAGAATCCGAGCACTTTGACTCAGACAAATAACCCTGTACTGCATCCAACACGACACCTAAACCCAAAGGACTGCCTCCCACGTTTTGGCAGCTCGGGGTGTTCGTAATGGGCGCTGACAGAGGCTGACAAACCTGCACTTCCTTATTTGCCTGTATGTTAGACGTGCACACAGGCAGGACATTGTGTGTGTTTGTTTGAGAGGAAGGGAGGTGGCGGAGGGTTTGGACTGGAGACGAGGGGAGGGGGAGTCCGTCTGTTCTGGTTGGCTGCTGAATCACTCAAGGTGATTGTGAAGAACACACACACGCACGCACACAGTCTCACCGGCCAGACCAGGGAAGGTTAAACGAAGTCAGAGCTGATCAAACAAACTGACTCTCTGTACACTCACCGCCTTCCTCTCCCTGGCATCTTCATTAAGAATACATTGTTACCTGTTTCTGTTTTTTTGGTACAGCTTTCTGTCTAATCTTTAAATGCTCTTTTATCTTGATGAATTTTAACAGCTGTCTCTTGGCTTCTTATCGTCTGTCGCTGGTCTACATCTTTGTGGTCAGACTGAACGCCGAACGTGTCCCTCAAGGTCCTCAGATAAGAGTGTTAATGGGACAAAGTACAACACCTGTGTTCCCCAAACAGCACACCCTCAAATATGTGTGCACATTTTGTAGAGTGTTGTGAGCACACTTTAGTGGAGACGCTGTGGTTTTACAGCAGTGTGTACACGCCGGCTGGGTTATGTGCATGTGTTGTGCCGATGGGGACCAGCACCGCTGCAGACGTGCAGACAGTCGGCTGCCTGCAGCATACAAACAAGCTCACTGGGGAAAACCAATCTGGGGGCTGAAATGACTTAGGCTGGGGAAATAAACAGCAGCAGGTCATAAACCAAAACTGACTGAAATGGAGGGCTGGAATGAGGTTCTGTGTCTTGTTGGGTTATTTATTTGTTGCTCAGGAGAGCTTTTGGATCTACAGAGCACCGAGGCAGTGATGGAAACATGCTGATGTCATGTGGCACCACAATAATCATTACATAAAGTTTTGACTACCAGCTCATCTCTCACTGAAAAGGGGAGAGTCAATGTGTTGCTGTATAATTTACATGGGACAATATACATAATATTGAGATTGATAGCAGTATTTGGATTCTGAATTCATTCTTTATTTATTCTCTGTACTTTTCGTGTGTTGTCTCCGCAGAGCCCCAGTTCTCTCTGTACGCACACACAGGGAAAGAGACAGCCGTCCACAGCCGAATCATCTGGTCATGTGACTGGAGCCCTGACAGCAAATACTTTGTGACATCCAGTCGGGACAAAAAGGTAATTTTCCAGCGGCTTGGCTTAATTTTCAATGGAATAACTAAATTGCCAGTTGAATGTTGAGAGTTCTTTAGTGTTGGAGGCGCTCATGTTTCCACAGTAGAAGTTTTATAGTGACGTACCTTTTTTGAGTGATCGTACTAATTTTGTCTGTGTGTGTCCAGGTGATAGTGTGGGGCAGTTTGGAGGGCGCTGGAGACGCTGGGCTGCCTCCTGAGATTAAACCTTGCTCTTCCATCTTGGATGTAGGCGATTCAGCCACGGCTATAGCTTTCTGCCCTGTACTCTGTTCTAATAGCAGGTAAATCATGCATAAGCTGTTTTTTAACTGGCTGTTAAAAAGGAGGGATCTTTTTTTTTTCCTTCTTTTTAACCAACCACTTTAGGAGTAAAACCATTTGTAAATTTCTTGCTTCTTGTTTCATCATCTTGCTTAATTGGAATTATTTAGCCATTTTGTATTTCATTATAAATTTGGACTTGTCTGATAATCTTTTACTACTTTTTTATTAGTTTTCAGGCCCCATAGTGTAACAGGCATATTACAGTACAGTAATACGGGTGTGTTTTCGTACCCTCCTTCCAGTTACTTGCTTGCAGTGGGCCTGGAGTGTGGAAGGATCCTGCTGTACCGGTGGACCCCTGGCCTGGAGCCCGCTGGAGGGAACGACTGGAGCAGCTGTGGACAAACAGACAACTCGTATCCTTGAAACACATTGAAAGTTCGAGATGTTTTTATGTTTAAATTTTATGTTTAAGAGTCTAAGAGTCTTTTAAGAGTCTGTTAGAGTGCTTTTTCACCAACTGCACTTGACTTTGAAAAAAAAATGTTCTCTTGCTGTAACAAGCAGCCACATATTGAGAATAAAGAACGGCATCATTTCTTTATCCATTGTTCCTGTCTGTGTTGCATTGAAGATGACATCACAGCAGTTTCATGTAACATCGCTATGACGATGAGCTACATGGAGGGGATACTGTATCTGCAGTGGAAAACGAAATACCTGGTACCAAAAGCCAGTAGAGTCAGGCTGAGCTGGTAGTGTGCAGTGCCCTTACAGTAGTGGTAGTGCTGTAGCGTCAGTTTAATGGATGGGAAGAGGCAGAAGAAAAGAGAAAAACGCAGCAGGCTGCGAGACCTGCTTTTCTTTGAACTGGGCAGCAGTTAGGAGAAAATGTACTGTACTTCATCTGTAGAGCTCAGAAAGTGAGCTGAAGCTCCTGTACAGTAGGTCTCTATCAGAAGGGTTAGTTTTCTCAAACTGGTGAATCAGTGTCTCTTTTTGTATGGAATTCTTCTATGTAATAGGCTCTTCGTTTAGGTTCTGTGTTTGAGAGAGCTAGTTACTAGATGGGTACATTTAGCTGTGTTTTATCTAAAGCATTTTATCATCCAGAACAGTATCCTGTTATTTTCTGTCATCACACACTCTCTCACAGACAAAGCCACTCTCTGGCAGTGAAGAGGCTCCGCTGGAGGCCCAGAGCCGGCCGGGCAGGTCGCGACAACAACAGCCGGGTCACGGCGAAAGAAGAGGAAAATGGACAGACTGACAGGGAGAGTGAAATCGAGGATGAGAGCTCCTGGGTCCAGCTCGCCAGCGCCAGCACCGACCACTCTGTCAAAATCTTCAACATCAACAAACAGGCTCTTTAGCACCACCAACACTGACACTATTATGTCTCTCACATGCAGAGAGACACTTGGACTGAGGGCCACAGGCCTGACTCGGGCACCAAGGCCACAGCTGCTCGCTGGCAAGCCATTCACTCCGTGTGACAGCCAGTTAAGTCACGGGTTAGTCGCAGGACAAATCCACAGCCCACATGCCCCGCAGTCTGTCTGCACACAGCTGAACAGATTTGATGGGAGGAAGCAAGCTGATGGAAACATCGTGACCTCAGGGTGGTATTTCACTTAGACACTTCAAAGTGTTTCACATTCAGAGAAAAAGAGGCTACTGGATATCTATACACATCACATATTTACACAGGTTATCCAAGTAAACACTGAGACGATGAACTTTATTCTTCCAGTATCATATCAACTACTTTATGTAATCAGGTCGTTATGATCATGCTTTCCTCTCTGACTGTCAAAGATGTCACAGCTCGTATGCATTTGTTTTTAGGTTAAATGTCTTGCTCTGAGAAATCCGTCACAGTCAACATCAAGTCTGTGGTTATTTTTTTTTTTCTAAGTTAACAGGTATTAAACCACTCACTTCTAAAATCAATCTTCACTTACAACTGCCTTACTATGTAATTGATTTTTGAAAATAAAATACAGTCGCCCTGCATAGTGATGAGAATATCCAGAGCAGAAGCATTGAATGGTGGGTGAATTAATTCAAAAGTCTACATGTTTACAGCAGTGTGTCCCCTACCTTTTTGGCTTGTCCTTTTACCAAAGCATCGTCTATATGTGACAACTCGTGACCCTTTTGACAGGTGGAAGAAGTCTTATTTTAATTATGTAAATAGCAAGAAAAAAAACAGTCCACCTCTTGTCAAAAACAATTCTTTTTCAGCGTAATCTTTGACATTCATTGTGCAGAATGATGTCTGTGCAGCAGTTTGACACTTTCTCACTTTCATCTGCTGAAGACGGAAGGTTTCTCTGTGCTCTCCAGAAATCTCAATTTAAACATTATATATTATACATTTGAAGCTAATCGTGATCTAGTTTCCAAGTTTTCCAAGTGTGATGTGGAATCCTAAAGCCATCAGAGCACTAAGGGCGCTTTCACACCTGCATCGTTTGGTTCGGACTTTTGGACCTTTCAGTTTGATCCGAACCAGCTTTGAAGGTTTGAAACCTTCCCCGGACCAAACAGGGAGACGCAGCACACACGGATGATGACGACAGGACGTATAATGCAAAGTTGTTGAGTCCACTCACAAAATTGCAATGTGAAAGCAAAACACATCGGATCAGATGTACACAGTGTAAAAAAGAAAATAAAAATAAAAACAAAACATGAACCTCACATGAACCAACATGAATCATTTGTAAATTTACATCCATTCCTCACATTCAGGCTGAAACGCATTGAAGAAGTTGAGACGAGCAATTTAGGACGGAGTTTAAAATAATCAAATGTGATCTGAAACGGGATGTAAACAGAGGATTGGTTACATGATTTGTACCATCATTCAATGCAGAGTATTTTTATTGTGTCTTCAAACACGACTGAAGGAGGTCTTTAACAAATGCTCGACTTACTAAACATCTTTCCTGTAACTCTTTGAGGGTGTTCAGATCCCTCATGTTGGAAACCACTGCTTTACAGCATGTATTTGAAAACTATCATCAGTAATATAATGTATAAATGAATGAATAGTGCTTAAGGAAAGATAAATAGGCAGACATTAGAGCAGACTAAGATGAAGTGACGCTGCACTGTTGAGTTTTAGATGAATCTAACAGCTGCTTTCAGAGCCTGAGTAGGGACCTTTAACAGAATCCTCAAGGACAGAAAGAGTCCATGTCTTGGATTTACTGTAGACTCAGCCGAGTGTGCCGTCATTATATGTCATCCATAAATTTATCTGCAGGAGATTGTAACTACTGGCCATAACTCACTCTCTAATCACATATCCTGGTATGTATGGAGGCATCAGTCAACCCAGGCCACACGCGCTCCTGTAGGAAATGGCTGTTTTTCAAACAGTGAAATGAGGTTTGGGGACAATACGGCCGTATATCAAAGGGTTTTCCACATCATATATAACCTAATGTAATTATTGAATCATTATCAGTGATGTTTCAATTTAAACGTGAATGATCATCTTACTGGGGATTTCATCAACACATTTGTGCGAGAAGCCCCCTCAGCTCTTTGTCCTGACTAGAATACTAATATACAAGGCGTGTGCTCCTTTCTCGGAGTGCCCTTGACGACTCATATTGATGAGGTTAGATTAGCCGTAATGTTGTACTGAGGAGGGATTAGACGTCACATCTGGAAACCCCTGGATGCTGCAGATTAATGGTTAAAAACGGTGACCAGTGGCACAGGTAATAAACCACTGAAAACGCCTCCTGAAACCTCTGGATTTTTGAACAAGGGAATATTGGAGATTAATATATCATAAAGACTTCCCTCCTCCCCTGGGGGAACACGTCCAGCTTTTAATGTAAAATGATGTGCTCCTTTCTGTAGCTTTCAAACTGCGTTACATTTTAGTTTTAGTCATTCTGATAAAGGCCAAGAACACAGGTAACAGGTCATTGCATGCATTTGTACATTTTTTCCAGTTTGTGGTTATTATCATATCATATCCTTTAAAGTTTTGAGCAGGACTATGCAAAATGACATCAGATAATATACAGTGCCTCTCAAAAGTTTGGAAACACCCAGTCTTACTGTTTTTGAGAGACAAATGCATGCATGTTATATCCACTTCACAAGTTTCTTTTTACAACAGGTTTGGAGAACATTGTAACTCATTCTATACATGTAGGTTAAATACCCCTATCGACCGTGATTGAGGGAACTGATGCATGAAAACAATGAAAAACAGTTTGGTCAGTGTATAAGGCATTCCATACTTCACCACCAACTTCACCTGCAACAAGACAATGACCCCAAACATACGTCTAGGCTCTGAAAGGGTTAAATAGAGAGAAACCAGTCGACTGGAGTGTTATCTATCGTGAAATTACCTGTCCAGTCACCTGACCTGAATCCCATTGAACTGCTCTGGGATGACCTGGATCGCAAGGTCAAAAAGAAGCATCCAACTGTTATAGCTGGAAAGGGAGGATTTTTTATATAAACAACAGGAACATTCATGTGTCTCTCAAAACCGTTAAGACTAGGTGTTTCCAAACCTTTGACAGGCACTGTGCATATGGTGTGACAGTAGAATAACATCTATTGTGTTGCGATGTATTACAAATCACACTTTACAGCAATATTTTCCAACATTTGGATGACACTTCCACAGCCGTCGCATGGAAGTGGTCGGACTCAAACACCACTGAGCTCTTTTACACCTAAGGAAGAATCATGTCATTCCATTTACCTTTTTATATTTGATACATTCATATTTTATTATTCTTTTATTTTGTTATATGATTCATTTAAAAGTTACATAAAGGTGCTAAATAAAATGAGAAAACAATCAAAAACGAGTAAGTACGTAAGTAAGTTTTATGTCCTGAGTATATAAAGCGTCATAAAGTAAAGTTATGGTGACATTTAAACTGTCATGGAGACTCCTGTCTGAGCGTGTTCATGTATCCTCTTCCTCTACGTCACTCTCAGTCATCAGATCAGTGCAGATTAATACGTGCATGAGTGGAGCACAGGCCGCTCTGCTTACCATTCTTGTCTCCGACTAAGCTTTCATTTCTCCGATGGAGCCATCCCATGTGAAGGAGGGTACACAGACGCTTCCCTTCCACTGACACCCAGGTCAAATTAATCAACCCGCCTTCCATTTGCACAACATGATCCTGCTGAGACGAGAGTGAAGGTCATGGAGCATTTACACACACTGGAGCATTTCCTCCACTCCTGTCGTAGCCGCCCTGCAAAATCTGCACTTATCTGTGAATCAGTAGACAGCAGCAGAGGCATCGTACAGGATCTGAAAGCGTATTTTACAACAAATACAACCGTCAAATGCTTATCAGTTGTCAGAAAAAGTCACATGGAATATCGGAAACTTATAGAGATTGTTTAACACCTTAGGAAAACTGTTACTGATGAGAGTTAAATGACAAAATCGATACAACTATGTATTTTGTGGCGTGGAGTCACTGTGCAGAAGCTACTTTTTTGTTTCTGTCAAACTTGGAAAATGCACCTTCTAGCTCCTCTAAATTATCCAGTGACATGAAGCTCCATATTTAGTGTAAAGGCAATAAAGTTAATCAGTGTATATCCCTAAATGACTATCCCTTAAAAGATGAACATAGTTGTAGTTTTCAGTGTGTAATATTTAGTGAAATCTAGGGGTGAAGTTGCAGATTGCACCGCTCTGCCCTCATCTCAGCCTCCCCTATGGCAGCTACTAAAAGCTTGCAAGTTCCTCATTGGCGCCAGTATTTGTTTTGTCCATTGTGGGCCGAGGAGAAAGATGTCTAAGCTTCTCTGCTTAGGCTGCTGCCCCTGTGACCTGGACCCAGATAAGCGGTAGAAAATGAAAAATGGATTATATTAACTCTGATCCACATACCAAACATCGTAGGTGACGGTAATGCGCCTTCATGCTGGATGCCACCTGCTATGAAATAGATCCAAAGAAGAGCGGGAATTCCATTTTGAGCTACTGTAGAAACATGGCAGTGCAACATGGTGGACTCCGCTCCCTCTGTAGATAGACACAACTCATTCTAAGGTAACAAAAACACATGGAGACAGGTCTGACACCATCCACTATTGTTCCGGGATGTTGTTTGGCTAATGTGGGCAGCGCTGAGCGCGGGACAAAGCAACAGTACTTGTGTAAAAGAGTGCCAGGAGAGAAGTTGTTTTGGTGGAACATGTGCATGAGGAAGGGTATCGTGGTACTAAAATGACTAAATCCCTACAAAAGTTTTCAAAATGGTAACACCCAGATAACAGAAGGACGGAGAATGACAATCCTGCCACTTTGAGACAGAAATATTTTACAGTACATCAAGCGATCCAGATTATTGAGTATACACGAATGAAAACATCTTCATCAGGAATATTATATTCCATGTCTGTAATTAGATTCTCCTAAATATTACGCACTGGACCTTTAAGAGACAGTGCTTTTTACTTCTCAAGAGGTCTTCTACTTTTAAATCCCCAAATCAATGCCAGTGGTTCTTTCTGTTATCCAGTGAGGTGGATACTGTCTGGAGAGGGCACGACGAGGTGGAATATTTTTATGTCATTTTTGAAAACTGAAAACAAGAATTGTTTTCATTTCCTTAGAATGTGCTTGTTTATGTTGCAGCGTTTCTACAGTAGCTCAGAAAGGACTTCCTCTTCTTCTTTTTCTGTTTTCTGGGAGGTGGCATCCAGCGTTAAGGTGCATTACCATCACCCACCAGAATTAATATCCCCTTAACTAAAAAAACTCAGAACGGAAAAATACAAACACTGGCTCTAACGGTTTTAGCTGCCGCCCTAGAGGAGGGAGAGGTGAGGGCAGGGTGGTGAAATCTGCAACTTCACCACTAGATGTCGTTAAATATCACTCACTGAACCTTTAAAAGTAGCACTGTCTCTTACATACACATTGCTGCTTAATATTTTATTCATTTCTGTCCACCTCCGGCATATTACTGGCAGAAAACTCCACTTTTTTCCTATAAACAGACATTTTATCTTTGTGTAAAAAGGCCCTAGCTGGAAAAATCTATGAATACGCCATGTCCATTTGGGTCTAATGTGGGTAAGCTTCGCATCTTCTTGGTCTTAAAGAAGGGGTCTAGATTCTGGATTTTTGCCCCAGAAGATTCCAGCCTGTGTACAGTGTCTCAGTGGGTGACAGTAGAGGGTTTGCTCCTGAGCCACAGTCCAGACCAGCTGCTCCGCTGCTCCTCCGTGAGGTACAAAGCTGACAACCGCGTCGAGCATCCACACACTAAATATTTGAAAGTGAAAATAAGAAACAGGACACATGCACACAGCACATGTATAAATGACACAGAAACACGTAAGCAGGACTCTTCCCGG
>JAPQRN010000003.1:5824981-5839985 GCA_037367275.1 Coranthus polyacanthus | reverse complement strand
TCTGAAGCAAATTCCATTATTGTCTGAACCTTAAAATTTTTTTATTCAGGTGTCATTCAAAGTATCTGAGATTTGTCTGAGATGTTCTGCTGGTGCTGCAGGTTGAAGTCTCCAAACTGAGAAAGAAGCTATGCACATGAACTTATGTGGCACAGCAGCAGTAACTTCAATAATGCCAGATCACTCAGAGAGATCTGACGGTAATTAATGCTGTGTGTTCTGCATCTGTTACACTCAGATTCCAGGTTTTTGAGACGGAGAGTTTGTAATAAGGCAGCCTGATCTCCTTCAGCACTGACAGAACATTTTTATTTTTAAGTAGCTGAAAGTCCAAGATAAGCCCCAGATGCACTGACCTCCACAATGTCTAACTGAAGATTTTTCCCTTGACAGTATTAAATAGGCTATTATTTCAATGTGTTCAGTGTTTGTGAATTGATGTTCAGTTAACACCAGCTTTCTGCAGACGTTAATAGCACCAGTCAAACTGTGTGAGGCAATTTTCACATCCTTTTATATGAGATCCTTTGTACAGCGGATGACTTTATTGGTAAGAACAGTACAGAACAGTACAATGCTGCACTGTGGAAAAACAATCAAACAAGCAAAGAACACCTTATTGTAATGAAGTTCCTTTTAAGTCTTTGTTAAGTTGATGTCAAAACTACACTAAATTAATGTGGAAACCACCTGCTGGAAGGAGACTAGGAGAAAAATTCTAAAAGGTTTGATGTGAAGTTCATGGAGAAACAACGAAAAAATGTGAGCTTTATACAGTAGCTTATGACTCCACATTCATAGCTACTGGGACTTGTTTCTGGATAAGACTTAATGCCTCTGGCCTGTTGGAGAGAAGAGATAGACCAGCAATCGAGGGAGGGAATGAAGAGCTCACTCACTGTCACCTGCAGCTACTTCACACAGAGGGGGTGTGTTCCTGAGCATATGTCCCTGTAGGTGCACACTCTATGAGCACACTTGTAACTGCACTTTTGTGTGTGTGCCTGTAATAGTTTGTGAGCAAATGTGTGTGTACATGAAGCGCACTGTATGTTTATGTATAGGTACAGATGAGATATGAGGTAAACACTGGCAGAAACACTCCATCACTCATACTGGTAATTACAACAAAGGAGATATCACCATGGTTTAAAAAAAAAAGGATGAAAGATATCATAAGAGAAGGCAATGGGGGTTGGGGTGAAGTTTGTGGTAGCCATTAATGTCAGTGATGTATTTTGGAAAAACAGAGAAGATGACTGCTGAAAAATGACAGTGGGAAAGCCATAGGGAATAGTGCAGAAGGAGAGAAAATGGGCATCCTAAAAAAAAAAACCCAGAATAGATTTTTTTTTCATCTCAAGGGAGACCATAAAAGTTTTATCATAAAAACACAGCATACAATAACTGTGTTGTGATTACTCCAGGGGTTGAAAACAATTTACATTTAGGTACACTGAGGCTATTTAAATATCTCTCAGAACAGTAAGCAATGTCATATGTTGTGTTTTCCCATAATAATAACAAATTTAGCTTCTCTGCTTTATGATTGGTGGCGTATGAGCGTCAGTGGGTGGCATCGTGCTCCGTCGATGGCCAGGGTACCAGCAGCGCCAACTGTTTGCCTGGGCACGGATACAGGCAGAGAAAACACACACTGGTAGTGCTGTCTGATGAAGATGTCACACAAACACGAGCACATTATCCTCCATGGCAACAGCTGTTTTCATACATGGAAATGAAAAATTGTTGTGCCACTTTGAGGTAATTATCGTTTTCAGTAATAATAGCTGAAATTACAGTTGTCACAAATATCATATTTTGGCAAATCTGCTATGCTGAAAATGGTTTTAGAAGACCAAAAGGGTAACATATACTGTATGTACAGCATACAGACCCTTTGCTAAGGCCCTCCCTAAAATGGCTAAGATTTGAGGATGTCTGTGAAGGGATTTTTCCCTTATTTTATGGCATTATAGTAACTAATCAATCCGATATAGGACAGATATTCTAAAGAAAATAATAGCTATCAAATGTCTTTAATAATACTTGGAAACAGATGGAAACGACTAAAATATGCATTTGAGAGCTACTTTTCATAATCTAATGTTAATTGGTATAAATAAAAATTCCTTCATTTGCTGTAAGACGCTAGCTAACTTAGCTAGCTCAGTAGTTAGCAAACCAAGAAAACCATGACCATCTGAAACCAGTCTTACAGGTGTTTCTTTTATGTGGTGTACAGTGTTTATTCAGGTTCAAATGATACACAAATACCTAACTTAAAGCTGCAGGAGCCAAAATCAGGACACAAAAACACCAGAATTTGAAAATACACAGCTTCGGGACTTAGCAAAGGGTCGATTGTTTAGGGAAGCAAATGGCATACTGAGAAATGTGAAAGAAAGAATGAACGGATGAATGAATGAAAAGCCAGGATGAGAGACTCAGAGAGTGGCAGGAGCATAGAGGGCAAAGAGATGGAAAGATGAAAGGCATCCTGGCACGGCAGCAATTTGTAGGAAATCATCTGAAAAGCAGCAAGCACAGTTTTCTACGAACCCTCTATGCAATTCTGAACAGCAATAATGGCCTTTAGACAGGCAGATAAGAGAAGTGCATCATGGGTGATTAGCTCAGCTGGTCGGACAGTGAGGTTGATGCCGGTGATGCCGAAAAGGCAAGAATTCATGCGCATTCAGGAGACATTTTCTTGTAGCCTCACCATTACATAACATCACCAGCCACAGATGCCAACCTTTGGCTCATTTCAAAGTGTTAAGACAGTTGGTCTGATTATCGTCACTAAAGCAACTGAATTAATTTGAATCTTTCAATCCCCCCCCTTTAGTTGCATCCCTAAATCACATATACAGTTGTCAGGTAGGACTGTAACTATAATTGCCTGACACTTTCATATATATCTTTAAGAAACAACTGAGCAGGTCACGAGTCACTCTTTTTGGGATTATCGAATGTGATCAGACAACTGTGCGTCATTCCAGTACTCTACCTAATGTCACCTGTTTCTCACCAGCTGCAATAAATAGAGTGATGTTAAAAAAAAAACAACAAAAAAAAACAGCTGCCTTCCAAAGCCTCCCCACTGAGGTGATGAAATCTGTGTTTTAATAATAGCAACACACCTGATTCTGTCACCTAATTAATGAGGCTCATGCTGTAACTTGAACATATCAGATGACGTCCAGTCGCTGCACCTGAACGCATTGGAAAAGTTTTAGGTAATTAACATTAAGAGGAGTGCAGAGGAGTCTCAGACTGTTCATCTAAACAATACTAATATTATAGTAGTAGTCAGAATAAGGTGTGAATTACACTCCACTGCTTCACAAAGTGTTAGTCAGATATGTGCAGCTTTATAGACACATTGCACACTACACTGTAAAAAATGTGATCATTGGTTACAACAAAGTAACCTGCAATATTATCGAGTGGACTGATTTCAAGTTTTAAAACGTAAGTAGTAAATTTAGATGTAGTTAGACTAATAAATATTTCAAAAAGATGTAGTAAAGTTAGGACCTGCATACTTAGATTATATTTAGATGTACTAAAGCTATATGTAAAACATAGATTTACAATTTAGTACAATTCATTCATTCAAGACATTTAAATATGCCACAATTTACTTATTTCCACTCTACTCAATAACATTTCTCATTGTTTGCAAGATATACATAAATACCTCACAAATGACTTAAGTTGTTTTTTCCAGATACACTAAGCTTTTAGTTGTGTGTAGTGTGTGTGCAGGAAATAATGGTTTAAATGTTAGTTCTACATTTGCCAGTAATTAGAACTTCTCCAATAAAGACAGAGTTTATATTATATTATCCATTTTACCCGCATTTATTTAAGGGTGTAAAAAGTGTTGCTTGAAGGTGTCTGGCCCAGCTGTTAACAGGTCATTAACTATCCAAATGCATATAGAAGTTGTATAACTTTGACGTAGAGGAGAAAATAAAACATGAAAAGGAAGAAGACGGAGCCAATAAGAAGAAGCAAGGGAGGGAGAGGTAAGAAAAGGAATAGACAGAGGGAGGGCGTGCGGGTATTCTGCCGCCGGTTGGGGATGACCTACATGCAGAGGGGCAATGGTGGCAGGGCAGCAAGACGCCGCTGGCACTCTAAACCATGTGGGTCTCAGCCATCTCACTTCACAATGTGTGTGAACACCATCTAACTGTATGTGTGTGTGTGTGTGTGAGAGAGAGAGAGCTTGTGCGTCTTCTACTGTAGTGTCCTAGTCACACCGGAAGGGTGACCAGGATATTCCACTTCAGTGCACCTTCACAGATACTATATTATTCTGGCTCAATAAAGACAGGGAGAGATGAGGTAGAAGCAAAACAAAGAGAAGGTTAGAGGGGGAAAAAAGACAGGATTTAACCAAAATAAAACCTGCAAGATAATTTCACTGCTCTGCCATTTCTACAAATCTCTCCATCTTTAATCATCATTAGCCTACAGAATTCACATCTCACCATACAGTTTCCATCACTAACAGTCTCCTCCCCCTCCTTTCCTCTTCCCCACTAATGATGATAAAATGATCTTTTTACTTGAATGTGTCTGTCTGCATTTAAATATTTCTGCTCTCTCGCTTGCTTGAGTATTCACCCCCACCCTTTCTTCCTTTTTTCATACAAGCATGTAATCCCATTTGAGGACTAATCCTTCTGATACAACCATGGCCCAACGACCTTCTAACCACCACTGGGCCAAATTGGCAGTGACATGATGAAAGCGTGCAAGGCTTTTTACTGTTATTCGCCTCTGTGCAAGGAACTGGTACAATAATGTTTTGACAAAAGGACTGATGGCATGCTGTGGAGATAACCCACTCAGTGCCCAAAGAGCACCAGTGTTTGTGCATTACAAAACAGGAAAAAATAGTGTTTGTGCTGCTCACACTGAGGCAAATTAGCAGCTGGTTAAGGGATAGTTTTCTTTTGTATTCGCTGATAATTGCACAATGCACAGCAGCTGACCCTTAGTGTTTCCTTTTCTGCTTCCAGCATTGCTCAGCGTTGTTTATTCTGATTGGATCATTAAATCATTGTTGATGCGTCAGCGTATATCTTAAGTTTTATCCGATAATCACAATTTAGTGCCTTTGCAAGAATCATCACACTATGAGAAAAAAAAGTGTTGTAATCCCAGTTGAGAGATAAAATGTCACTGCACCGCACAATGCTGTAGTTACTGGGCTCCTAACTGCACTGTCAGCAATAGTGCTGACCACACAAGTGGGAAAGGGTCCCAAAGTAATTCTCTGATAAGTTCTAGGAGTTGTAAGGTTTACCTCACAAGTGTTTTGCACCAACATGAGGGAGGCATAATTGTTGATAAAAAGACTAAGCACGAGTTTGATCACCTCTCTTTCCATTTGCATGTAGTGTGAGAAATAGATGCAATGCAAGAGCAATCAGTCAAAGATATGATGAAATGAGAGGTAGGTGAAGCAGTAAAAGACAGAGGGATTTTCTGCAGGGCAAGTTTCCAAGAGAGGTAAAAGGTGGTAAAAAACATTTGATTTTTTTTTTGTGGTGAGCTACTTGTACCACAACTTCAAAAGAAGACACTTCAAAGTATGAAGTAGAAGATACTTGCCCCTCCACATATGCAAAAACACGGGAAAAAGCATGTAAACAAATAACAAAAAGCACAAACACATTAAACACATTTAATGAAGACACACAGAGGCTGACACAAGCACTAAGACAGAACCACACAGATAAGCGCTAACAAACAGACTTAGTCACTCATTTATGCATACTCCCAAAATTACAGCATAATGGCACAGACACAAACACACAAAGCTACATTTTTATGAAATATGCGCACAGTGAGATCAGAACACACACACACACACACACACACACACACACGGGTGCAGCTCCCTGGGCTCCAGCAGGGAGCTGCCTTAACTGATTTATTAAGAGCTAAACGCGTCATTAGTGTAAGCGGCTAACCCTGAACATTGGGCTCATTAGAATATGCAAATGCAGTGGTATAGCGCGGCAGTCTGTTAGATTGCGAGCTAAGGCTTTTGTTATCTTAGGCTCTGACTGCTTGTATTGCTGCTATTCTTTAACTTAAGTTCCTGTCATAATACTTGCGTTCATCAAAGCGCCCATCTGCACACTGCTTAGCTTAGGGCTGTATGTCGGGTGTAACTGTACCTCCTTATGTCATTCTCACCACAGTTGTGGAGGAGGTGGATACATTACTATACGAGCTTGAACAGTGTTTGCAGATTGGGTGTATTCCTTGAGAGGTGGTTTAATAGCACAGAAGTGTGAACACTGTTAATGAGGTATGTATACTGCTGGAAGGACAGAGCATTTCTTTCTCTGCTGAGGTGGACAAGAACATTCTCCTCTGGGTTTGTACACAGCTGTGGATTCCAATGTTTTTTTTTTTAGGTTTTTCTTGATTTCTTGTGCCAACATTTCACCTTAATAAACTATTAATCTACACTTCACCTACTTGTTTTCAGGGTTTCAATGAGAAGGTCTCAGACTGGAGCTAATATATTTAGCCTTAAAGAGTTCTATTTGTTTGACAAAAATAGCTCAAGGTTTTATCAAACTGTTTATAATGCAGCTCAGAAATCTCAAAAATGTGGCTTCTGGGGATGTAATTTTATAATCCTAGCATTAATCATTCAACGTTCAACTACTGAATAGACATTTTTTTCCACAACATTCTAACCGACCCTACTAGATTTTACGTTTAGTCCCAGCCAAGAGTAGATAAGTTATGTGCAGCTGTAGGTTACACAGCCATTTTTATCAGTAGTTAAAGCGTTGGTTATTGCATTTAGCTGTTAACCGTTAGCTTGCAAAAACAGTGCTTGTACGACGTGTTATATTGAAATGAATATTTGACAGTAATTTCAGCTACTTGACAACCTGCATGACAGACCAAAGAGACAACAATAGTGAGTAACGTGCAGCCAAACATCCTCTACAACTGAACTGAACTGTCTCTGGTGCAGCTGCTGCTGTACTGAGTAGATACTGAGCTGTTATCTTAGGGGTACATAAAACAGCACTTGTACAAAGTGTTATATTGAAAGGAATATGTGAAGGTAATTTCAGTTACATGACAATCTAAGCAGGCATTTGTCCATGCAATTGCTTAATGGCCCTTTTCATGGCATTCAAGCTGAACCCTGCCACTCAGTAAGTTGTCTTTCTGCCACTCAGTGGGTGACTTTGGCCAACTGTGACACCATGTGCACATCATCTTTATGTCAATCATGTTGCTAATGTGAATGAACAGTTTTATCCCATTCAAAATACAAAATACTGATTTTGACATTGTTAGTTCCGTTCGCTAGAGAGTACATAAGAAGGAGGATTTAAGCAGCTTGAAATTGAATTGGTGGACATGGGTGCTCAGTCTACGCTCGCCGCACACCTACTCCGGGTAAATTAAACCATCCAGTCCACACAAACATAGTCCTTTGAACACCTGAGTGTCATTCTTTATCTGGAGGACCATAATCAGGATTTGTGACTCCGAAGAAGCTCATAAATCCTAGTTGATTCAGTGACAAATGGAAAGCACCAAGAACCGGGGATAAGCCATCAGATATGACAAGTTACTCTCACACATCACCTCACCCTTAGCCAGCTCCCCTTTTTCTTTCTCTATCTTTTTCCCACTTTCATTTTCCTTAAAGCCATCTCTCTTTTAGTGGCTCGCTTCTTCGGCTGCTGCTGAAAATGGGCCTTATTTTGGATCTCACAGACAAGCCAGTGGTTGATGACTAAAGTTCATTGACAGGAGGACAGATAGTGAAGTCTGGGACAAATGGACTCTGGGTGCAACCTCTAAATCAACAGAACCACAGATTAGCAGAGGTGTTTGACTGAACTGAGGAGTAACACGCAAGGAACACATTTGTTATTCCACATTTTTCAACAACACACATACGTAGCGCTGTGCCATCTGCAGCAAATTATGATGCATTGCATAAATCTAATTTCAATGCCAAATGTCTGATTGAAGGGCTACAGATGACATTCTTTGGTGACCTTTTAATTTTTCTTATGTTATTGTTGAATTTGCTACACTCTCCTTAAACCCAATCTTTTCTCTCCTTTCTCCTCAAGGTGAGAATTTTTGATTTGTTTCAATCCTAGAATGGCCTTTGATGCAACTGCCATTTATTGCAAGCCGGTCATAGTAATTATGGACCACAATACGTCGGAATAAAAGCCCAACATCATTAGGTTATGTGAGTAATAACGCTTTTTCAGTTTGCCCGCCACACTACATATCCCATCATTCTTTATCAACCAAATATGTACCAGTCTGCCATGAAATAATGTCCATTGTTCAACATTCATGTTCTCAACATGACTGTTTACACTGCCTGATACAAGACCACTTCATTATATTGTATGATATCTTCCTCAGGAAATCAGGAAAATGATTAATTGAACATTAATTGAACAGGCAAACGCGCTGTGTTTAAACGCGCCATGAGCTTGTACAATATGTTCACAGAATGAATTAATTTGCTTGCAAATACTTCCCGCTTCAGTACCTAATAACATCAAATGCAACAGTGATTCAACACAATAAGGATGTACTACAAATGGCCTTTTTCAACCTTTCTACAAATTTTCATTTTTCTTATCCTTTTATGCAGAGGGGGGAAATTAGCTTGGAAAAATCCCCAGAAGGCAAACAACCTAATGCATTTATACACTGTTGTCATGATATTTGATTGCCTGTGTTGCATATGGACAGCAATAAGCATCTCCTTACTTCCAGCAGTGGGAAATCACACTATCCTCTTTTGAGGAATGTATCTCTAGGTGTCTCTTTTCCCCCTACCTCTCCCTCTGTCCCTGCAAACAGAGAGCAGTAATTGAGTCCTTTGAGGCCCCGGGTTGCCATAAGCCCTGTGTTGTGGCTGCTTAATTGGCTGTGTTATTCACAAGCGAACCACAGCGTACAGTGTGTGTTAGTGGTAGAGGCCTATGAGTGCTGCTTTTCCAAGGCGCTACAAGGCAATATTTATACTGACTGCAATTTTGTATCTTACGCTATGCATACACTATGAAGTTGTGTCTTTGATACAAACGGTGCCTTCTACAGAGCTCATAAACTTTTCTTTGTTATGGTTACATAAATATCCATACTTATTTTTTCCTCTCCATTCCACTCTCATCATTACAATCTGCTGGTCTAAGTTTGTGGACTGTTTGTAGGAACCTTCAGTGGTCATTTGCTTTGATAAAGGTCTCAACAAGTGGGAGGATTTTAGATCTAATAAATGATCCTACCTCAGCAGCAGTTTCCAATAGTTTTAAACTACACCATACTAATATTTAAAGATCCATTGTGTTTTTGGAGCATTTAGAAGGATCTAATTGCAGAAATGGAGTATGAGATTCATAATTACATTTTGATTAGTGTATAATCACACAGAAATAAGAATCATTCTGTTTTCATTAGCTTAGAATGAGCTGTTTACATCTACAGAGGGACTGGGTTGCCTTTCACAGAATCCACCATGTTGCACCGCCATGTCTCTCCATGTTCTTTTCATCCTTTCCCACCGAGTCCCTCTCCAATAATTTCCTTTTTTTTATATGCCTTAAATCTTTCTTTCACTTTCTGTCATTTTTCCTGTCAGTTACCCACATGTTCCACTCATTCCCTTTGCTTTCCATATTTTACTTCTTAATACACTGTCTTGTTTCACTTCCTCCTCCATTCCTTTCCTCTATCCATTCTTTCTAATTCTCTGGTCCCAATCCATTGCCTGCGGGGTCCAGCCTCTTGCTCGACCTTAGGGAGAGACCTAATGATGCAGAATGCAGCACTGCTCTGCAGGAGCACCATAATGCGCTGTGAGAGCAGGAAGGAGGCACACACACGCACTCATGAAAACACAAACGTCGGCCAGGCACACATACAAATATGCACACTCAGGTACAGCTGCAAAGGTGCAATTCCAAATGTACTCCCACTCGCCTGTATGCACGTGTCAGAGGCAAGTACTGACAATACCGTGGCCAGTCTGAGGACTAGGAAGAGAGAATTATATGATAGGAGCATCAATAGCAGCCTGGAGGAGCTGACACAATGAGTTCAGCGCCATTGGCTAGATATGACACTCCTGCTAACACCTCACATAGAAGACACACACATGCACAAACCCACACAAGCATGGGTGAGTCAGAGACTCCCAGGGGCATCTCTCCACCTAGCTAAAGCTTGGCTCTGACAAACACAACACCTTATGGTTGGCTACTGGTGCCCAAGGAGAAACAGCAAAGCAGACACCATCATTATTCCTTCCCTCTACTATCTCTAACACTACACACAGCACAGCAGTGTTTTTAAGCACTTTGTATACAGTACAATATAGCAATTAGACTATGTAGGCTTTATAGTAAGCCAGTAAAGTATTCACACATTGCATTGTTTGTGCTTATTACCAGGCTAAATGTGTCTGTGTTCATGAGAGAGGAGCACAGAGGGTGTATAAACACCAGTGTGTACAGTAAAACTGATCAGCCCTGTGCAACAGCAGCAGCCGGCAGGAAATCCATAAGAGCTTTACAGTCAATTACTTCAACTGTCATTGGCCTGCCATCGCCTGCCTCCCCAAGGACAGCAACCACTCACACCCGAGAATGATGCAGAGCCACCAATCACAGCAGAGGAGCATCCCACCTGAGTCATGAATAACCAAGGTAAGTACGGTCTGAGCCACATTTTTGTGATTAAGCACTGCAGCACCAGGATGACACATTATGTTGACATGAACATAAATATTTCATTTAATGTGAAGTAGTTTGAAAAAAAAAATCAAACATTTCAGTAGGTGTGTTTCCACTTAGCTGTTTTAATTCACATCTTCAATAAGACGTTTATAATTATGTGTGTGTGTGTGCATGGGGACCAATAAGGAGACTGCAATGTTCACTGAATTAATACAAGAAACCAACAGAAATGCTATATTAGAAACTGCAATGAAATGCCACAATGTATGAAAAGCTTCAGAAACAACTGTTAGACAAAGGCTTTGGCAAACCATAGAAGAGTTTGAAAAAACGCTATATGATCCAGAACAGTGGTTCGGTTCAGGGGCAGAAGCTAAAGCCAGTTTCAGTTTGTGAAAAAATACCTCTTATCTATCAGCTCCTCGATCAACAGCTCAGGTAGTATATTATTACATGAAACAGTGTCTAACTGGGAAATTTTAAACCATGATGATGAAGAAATGACTCTTAATATTCACATTACAATATATATACAACAGTAGAGAAAGGGAACGCACATAAATTCCCTGAAAGTTCATTGATTCATTCAGAGGAGAATAGACTCTCAACTGTGATTATATTTAATTCTCTAAGTATGAGATCAAATGAGATCAAGCACCTTCACCAGCAACTAAAACTCTAAAAAAAAAAACACCTCTAAAACTGTAAAAAAAAAAAAAAAAAGGTACATAAAAATTGATGGAGTCAGCAGCGAAGGGAGCTCCCCTTTCCCTCTGTCAAGACTGACACATACACACACACACCTCAGTGGTGGCCTCTGACGCACAAACACACATGCGTGCACTTCCTTTTTCATCCAATTTTAGCCTATTTCCCCACCAATCCAATAAATCTGCGCTGTAGCTCAGAAAACAAGCCCATTGGCTCACTTTCACTGATGCTGGTCTTCCCACTGGTATGGTTAAAACGGATGCCAAGAAAGTGCCTCTTTAGGAAGGAGATCAAGGCATGAGATAAATATTTTGGACAGAGAGTGCCTCTTTGTATTGCCATTTTTAGAAGGAGCACATGCTTTTCGCAGCGATGGGCTGACACCGGTAAGAGTAACTGTGCACTCAGCCATTCAGTGTCATCAGTAGCTCTCCAAGATGTTTTCCATGCATCGAATCAGCAGACAGCGCTATTATCTGAGGCATAGAAAATAAACATCAATCTCACAGTCAATTTTCACAGGCTTCTATTTGGGACACGCACATGAATACAATCAAGCAATGGAAATTTCACTTGTGCTTATAGTTATGCATGTCATTATCTTTCTGATTTGTGTCATCTGCCATCTACATCCATCACAGTAAGAGCCTCATGCAAAATTCAGTGATAAAAAGTAGCGTGTGCATGGTAAATATGTGAGGCGATTAAGCAGCTTTTTTCTTTCAATTTGCTGCATCTTGGTTTTGTTGTTTTAGTGCATTCATTTGATTTCTCACAGTTATTTGAGTGCTATATTCGCCATCCTGGTGGCACTACATATCCAGCAGAGCAGGCAATAAGAGCCAGAATAAAACAAGCATCCCTGTATCCCCGCGTATACCTGGTAAGAGTCCATATGCGCCTCTGTTTGGTTCTTTAAAAAAAGGATTTAAAAAAAGGAGGTTAAGAGGTTGAAGAAGTAGACTTGGTGATAAAAGCAAAGGGAAAATCAGCTTAATAG
Organism: Coranthus polyacanthus; assembly: GCA_037367275.1. NCBI lineage: Eukaryota > Metazoa > Chordata > Actinopteri > Kurtiformes > Apogonidae > Coranthus > Coranthus polyacanthus. The sequence goes on along the minus strand of JAPQRN010000003.1, from coordinate 5,827,496 downwards.
TGGTTACATGCTGGACTAACATGTCTGTCTCATACTTCCCATGAAGAGAGAGAAATAGACAGATGGGAAGATAAACAGAGGAGGGAAAACATGTATGTATCCAGAGAAAGAGTGATCTCTATCCACAGACTGTGGTGTCAACCAATCGAACAGGAGACAGACGATTAGAGAGAGAAAACCTGAAGCGAAGCTGGGTAATATCCTCCCTCTGATGTCGCGGCCACATGGAGCTGGCAGTGTGACAGAAAGATTATTATTATCATCAGATGGTCAGATGGTGGTTGTTTTCGGGGCTCAGCTGGTTGAGTTTGGCCATCGGGATCATCACCAGGTGCTGCCACGTCCTCCCTGGGCACAAACCCACCATTGGAGGGCACTGCAGGGTTGGCGCATTCCCTAGCAGGCAAGGTTGTGACTAGAATAATGTCGGAAACATATTTTCTCTTTTTGCAAACAGTTTATCTGAATGAAGAAACGGGGAAGAGGGGAGAAGACAGACTTGAAGACAGAAACAATCAAAAAAAACTGAGCAGAAATAAAATGAAAGAAGGAAGAAGAAAGTGATGAAAGAAGACAGGAGTCCACAGTCTGTGGACTTGGCTGTTTGAGTGCGTGTCCTTGAATTAATTTAATCCAAAATGTAAGAATAGAATTTCCACTCTGATTGAGGCAGATTAATTAAAAACCAAAGCCTTGTTAATTATACTCAGCTATCTCAGACAGATGAGCCCTCTGATGTGTTGTCTTTCCCCGCCTGTGATGCCCACCTCGGCTCCTGTGCCATTGTCCCACTTTAGCTTCAGCTCCCGTCGCTATTGCATTTACACATCTGGGATACAAGTTCACAGAGGAAAACAAATCGACGGCTCTACTTTGCCCTCCATCATGGGGATTCCAGCACTTCAATGCCATTCTCGCTGAACATTCACACTCAGATTACTGATACACATATGGAATGCATTAGCAAGATTTTACACATTTTATTTCATATCTTCATTACATTCTACATGCTGGAAGAGGCATAATGCAAAGTACTTAAGGGTCGAGTTGGGACTGCGCTGCAACAAAATGCTACTACTCCCTTGCTGCCACTTCTCATTTCTTTCCCTTTATAGGTGTAATGAAGAACAGCGAATACATCTCTCTCTCTCTCTCTCTCTCTCTCTCTCTCTCTCTCTCTTGCTCTCACTCATCTCTCGTCTCTCCATTTCTCTGCCACCTTATCGATCCCCCAATCCAATCAGGCTCTTGTGGCTACGTGAATCTCATTCTGAGACATGGCAGCACATTTAATCTGAGCACAAATCAATAGCAGTATCTCTTGTGAAGGAATGCAAAGTGTATATGTATTTATATATCTAGAATATACAAAAATGTCCAGTATTAAGATAAGTGAATGAGTGCAGGCTGCAAATATAGAATGTTTGACATTTATACCATAAACAGATCTATCAACGTCTTCCTGGTATTTTAACCGGAGTAATGAGGAAGAGGCTTTAAACTGTGATCAAAGAACTGCCATTAAGTTTGTGTATAACTGACATAATGGGGTGTAATGCAGGGAGATGAAATAAGTGATACGGGGAAATGCACTTCTTCGATGGGAGTACGCAACCTGACACCTCACTGCAGATACAGTATGCTCTATATGGGTAATGCTGCACTGCTGTTATGGCTATTTTGAAACTGCAAGGCAACTTTTTTTTATTATTCATCCACACACACACACACATACACACAGTTCCATACATACACTGCATGCCCCTCCCAATGATCAAATTGTGCAAGGTAGGGTGAGTCTGCATTTCTGCCTTCACTGCGTATGACACATCAACATGCTGGAGTCAGGTACATCCCAGTTTCACACCTTCTTTACTCTAAATCACAGATGTAGCTTCTCTTAGTATCTGTAGTGGTGCTTTCTCTCTGACCCTCCATCTTTCCCTACCCTCTCTCAGCTGTCCCTGTCTGCTCATAACGACTAATGAATGTAAATAAAACATGGGCTACAGTTGCAAACAAGATGCTGTAACTGCAACAGTGCTGTTTATTCCTCTGTGCATCACATAACATCACAGCAATGAACACGGACACACGGTGTCACACATGGAGAGCAGACCTATCTATTAGAATCAGAGCCTAGGAGGTAGATGCAAGGCGAGCAAAATGAAACACAAGCACACGAATGCACAAACACACACATGTACATGCATGTACATACACATGGTGACACGGTGAAAGGCGGCAAGACAGTTGATGTCACTCAGTTTGTCAGTCAGGTTAATTATCAGACAGATGGTCGTCACTGAGGTTGGGGAGATGCAAGTGGGGGAAAGAGAGAGGGGCATGTCTGAAAGATAACGACACCTCCTCTACAAACATATATAAGTGATGAATCTCCATAGGCATGTGATAAGCAACTGGCAATCAGCAGATTTCGCTTAAAGCATGCACGGATCTCTTTGCTGCTATCTAATCATCGCCCAGCTATTTTTCCTTTCTCTCTCTCTCTTTC
>JAPQRN010000003.1:5796386-5808836 GCA_037367275.1 Coranthus polyacanthus | reverse complement strand
TAGCAGAAAAACTGAATAACATACAGGAATGTAAAACTGATTTTTTAGAGATGGTGTTATTCCTCCATCCCACTCCCTGAGTTTAATTTTCAGAAAGTTGGTCATTGGTCCACACATTAGGACACACAATTATTTGCAAACTCGGTTTCCATTGCACTTATTTGTATTTACCCTTTATCGATACACCAACTATTCCACCTCCTTCAAGCATAATGTTTTTTTGCAATGTTTCCTTTTTTTTTTTTCTGTGGTTTCAGTCAGGCTTTTTAATGTGCAAATTGAAAATGGAAATAAAAAGAGCTGGATGGAAGAAAAAAAACAAGAACAGGTATTAAAAACTACCAGAGCTCTTCATGTCCAACAGTATATGTAACTTTTCTTGCCTCGCTATCATTTATTTGTTTTATACAGAGGGGACACAAGCATATAGGACAACACAATAAAATGTAAACAAAGAAACAGCAGCTCTGCGTTTCAATACTAACAGTTCAGTGTCACACACACATACACTCTGCCCTTGGCCTAACATAAGCCTAATTGGTTTGAATTAGGCAATTTATTAAGATATTACATTTCTAAGCTCAGCATCCTCATGGCATCCTCATGGCCCCATGGTAACCCGTGGCACAATCAAGCATCTATTCACAGTATTAACAAATATTTAAAAAAAAAACAGACTAGACTCAGCATTCCTTTAATATATGCATCTTTAAATCATCCTGACTATGCATTTAACACAAAGTCTTTAGGCCTATCCTAATAGTATGTTGGGCTCCCTCATCTTGAAACTGCACAGAGAGACAGGTGTACTGAGAGTAAAGCCATACTGTATAATATTTTATACTGTGGACTATAAAAAAAGAAGAAGTCAATCTGCAATTTATACCAAAACTACTAAATCCACTAAGAAAATAAATATGGAGTTGTGCCCTGCTTATTCACAGTTGGCAGTCCCTTAATGCCACTGACAGTAATGCAAATATGTTATGTCTCCCAGAAAAACATACTTCACACTCCATCAACTACTGATGTCAAAGCTGTGCTTATTCAGGCCCTCTACCAATCACAGGGAATCTGAGTCTACTCTAACCAATCAGAAGAGAAGAGTTCATTTCTAATCGTCACCATCCGCCTCTCAGACAGGGAGGAGAGGAGATAGGATGCCTTCTTTTTCAACGTCTCATGCCAGTGTCTCATATCCAAGTTGGCAAATGTCCGGCCATGGGATGAGCACAGGAGGCAGCAATGGCTCACATCCTGACCCAAAAATAACACACACAACAAGGATGCATATTCTACAGCCCAAGGCGGATGTTGTGTTTGCTTCGACTACAAATGCACACATACTTCTGGCAGGATTCTCTAATGCTGCATCAATGTTTCAATACTAAAGTAAATAAGTTTAGACAAGTTATGGAAAAGCATCAAAATGCAGACTGACCTCTAAGCTGTATTCTTCCACAGTCCTTTTAAGTGGGTCCACAATCTGCCAGCAAATGAGGATGCACAAGTCGATTAGCAGCATCCCGCCAACGATAATCAACAGCTTCTGGTCCTTTATGATCTGGAAGGAGAAAGGAAGACAAGACGGTTATATTAGGCCAGTAGAGCCCACCTGCTAATGTTATTTATAAGTGTTTGTGTCTGTAGTGCTGTGTAAAACGACACTGCCTACTGACCACAGTAATTATGTAAACCAAGTGTTTCTCATCTCATCACAGGACTCTGCTGGTGTTCACTTTAACCATCTAATCAAGGACCAATTAGAATGCAGTTAGCTGCAATTAAATATCTACTAAGACTAAGAAAGCCAGCCAAACCAAATCAAGTCCCGGATACCACGACCTGGTTTTAGGTTCAGAATTCGATACTCACCTACTTTTACTCTGTGGCACATGTAGTATATTTAGCATGACAGAGCTCTTTGATAAGGACTGAAAAGCAATGGTTCTGTCATCACTGTGCCACCATTAAGCCTCAATTTTATTACCGTGTGGCCAGAGAATGTGGAATAGATCCACCAAAAGAACCAAATCTGTCAACCACTAAAGCTCCTCTTTTGTACCATGAACTTTAGAGGGATGAAAGCCATGACCTGTTTGTGATCTTTATTTATAATAGCGTTTGACTGTATGAAACCGCAGATCAAAGAAAAGGTCACGGAACACAGGCTGGGCTGTGTTTGGAGAGTATCACATAGCCCAGATGCAGCACAGTGGTGTCGCACAGGTCTCCATCCGTCGGTGGGCTCAGGATGAGGTGCATGAGGGGATTGTTTTTTTGATCTGCTGTCTTTTGATGCTGGTGCCATTGAACAAATAGAAGGCCAGGCTTGTAGAAATATTGCAATGTTTGCGATCAGTTATGGAGACGTGGTGGCAGAATACAGCAGGTTAAATGTGTGCTTCAGTGAAATATTTAACTCTAAGATGGACAACGGTGACAAAACATTTAGTTTACATGAAATAAAGTCTGGTAAAACCTGATTCATGAAACAAATATTCTCCCTTTCTAACAAGTAAAGAGTTGTGACAAAGATATTCAACATGTGTGATATCTTACACCACCATCTGCTTAGTTGTGATATGCTATTCCGCCAAATGAGTCTGTTTGACAAACTATGTAATGACTCTAAATTACCAAAAGTGTTATGCTCACTTTTCTTTTCCAATATCGGCCGTCTGACATATCGGTTGGATTTTAATATCTTCCTGTTTACTCATGAATTTGCATGAGAAAAGACTCAAAACTTTGCATATGGGCATGACAGTAGCCAATTGAAATAAATGTCTCTCTCGCTCTGTATTCTCCATGGAAACTGAGCAATCTCCATCTGCTGATCATGAAATGTGGTTCAAAGCTCCAAAAAAGGGCTAGTGTTCACTGCTGAAAATGACATTTAATGCTCAAAAAGACATTCCAGAATAATTGCATATCTATCTGTGTAGTGTTTATTGTCAGCTTGCAAACACATTCACTTAGTCATGGGCTAGCTATCTCTGCTATGACGACAAGTTCATCTTGAGTTCTGCCGCCACACTTGATAGCATTGAATGCATTGAATGTATTGTATGTTTTTTCAAAGAAAACACTTTCAACACATTCCAAAAAAAGTTGGGACATTATTACAGCATTTACCACTTTTTAATTTTGCCATTTTTTTCACAACATTTGAAAGATGTTTAGGGACACCAAGGGATGAAGTGTTTCAGGTACAATTCTGTTTCATTCTTCCAGCAAACAAGTCTTAAGGTGTGCAATAGTCCACATTTATTGTCACATTTAGCATTTCAAGGTGTGCCACACATTCTCTATTAGGGACAAGTGGGGACAGCAGGCAGTCCAGCACATGCACCCTCTTCTTCATCAGCCAGGCCTTTGTAATGTGTGCAGAATGTTTGGCATCGTTTTGTTGAAATATGCATGGGCGAAAAGTTGTCGTCTTGAAGGTGTTAATGGGTGAAAGTTCAGATACTACAAAGGCAGCATGTGTTGATCCAAAATGTTAATGTCCTTTTCAGCATCAAAAGTGCAAATGCCCTTTGCACTGACACAACCCCAGACCATGGCAGACCCTGGCTTCTGGACATGTTGCTGTTAACAGTCTTACACGGTGTCCATTTCTCCCAAAAACATCTGGATACTGATTGGGCTGAGCACAATCCACGTTTTCACAGAGCCCATAGAAGCCCACGATGCTTCTAGACACAATTAACATAAGGCTTCCTTTTGGCACAGTACAGTTTGAAGTGGAATTTATGGCTGTAATTCCATATTGTAGAGCTTGTCAAAGGTTTGCCACAGTAATCCTCAGCCCATGTGGTTCTATCAGCTATAGATGAATGACGGTTCTTGATGCAGTGTTGTCTGAGGGATCAGAGATCATGGCTGTTCAGCTGTTCTGAACCGTAGAGGCTTTTTTAAACATTTTTAAACATATCAATAATTTTATCAGGCATTTGTTGACAAACCAACAATGCTAAAGGACTAGACTTTTCCTGGATGCTGCTTTTATACCAAATCATGATTAAAATCACCTGTTTAAAAATCACCTTGTTATTTCATTGTTTTAACTCATTATTAGACCTATGTAAATTGCCCCTGTCCCAATTTTTTCTTGAATGTGAGGAATGGATGTATATTGACCAGACAAAACATGAAATACCGTGTGTTCATACTGTCAAAAGAATTAAATACAAGTCAAAGTACAATTTTTTCTGATTTGGGGTTGTATGTACATTGTTCGTATATCTTCGTGTGCATATATGCATATATATATATGAGTGCTGTGTATGTACATGTTTGTGTGTGTTTGTGCAACATGCCACTAAGGACTACTCTGTAAATTACTAAGATAGCCAGACTGACAAGTAGTTGCTACAGGGGCCCGGGTGTAAGGGTGATTCTTTGTCAGTGTGTATTGTAGAATGTGTAATTGTTTTGTGTGTTTGTGTGTATTTCGAGAAGGAGGACATTGATTGACAGCCCACCCCCCAACCCTCCAAACCGTGCTGTCTCTGGCACTGAGCTCTTTAAGAAGTGAAAGAGTGCTGGCCGCAGCCCACCGAGTGGAACCCTTTATCGAACACACCCCTGATTTACAATCTGTGCTCACAAAGTGTATGGGAATAAGATGGAGAGAAGGAGCGGTGGGTAAGGGGGGGGAGGGCTCTCCAGCCCACAGTTTGAAGAAAAGATGGCTAACAGTTGTGCTCGTCCCTCCCCTGACAGTGGTTGGCAGCGATTTCAGGGAAGCAACAGCAACTATCACTCTACTAAAGCCAAAGCACCTGCACTCAATCAGCGTGGAGGAAGTGTAATGGGGATGTGTGTTTCCTGCACACAGAGCCGGGCCCTGAATCAGTAGGGAATACATCTTGAGGTTTGACGGCTGAGACATGCAGCAGGGGTGAATGCTGCTTCTGAGAAGACATTTTATTTAGTCTCTGTTAGAATGTGAAAGCAGAGATAATTGGCTGCGAGGGGTCAAGGCAAGAGAGGGGGCAACTTTTTGTGTTTTGCTCAAATGATTAGGCTGAAAAAGATGATGAATTAATAAAGATATGAAAGAACGGGTCTGGTGTCATTCATTTAGAAATAATGTGATGATCGTGTGTTGACCTGACTGTAGACTTGCAGTGGACACACAAGCTAAAGTAGAGCTGTGTCAAGGCTGCATGTCTTTTAACCTGTATTCTGGATTTATCTATATACTTTGCCCTATTTTTTCAGCTTTGCTCTTTTCTCCTCACAATACCCAACCTACTTTCTTAGCCATTTGTGCCACTCTCTTCGTCCCTTTCCCTTTGCCCTGCTTTGCTCGCCTCCTTCTGTCTCCTCTCCCAACCTTCTGCCACCAATTCCATACATCCCTCCAACCTTTCAGAGGCTTTGATCCATCTCTCTTTCCTCCCTCTCCTCCTGATCTCTCTCTCTCTCTCTCTCTCTCTCTCTCTCTCTGGCAGGCCACCCACACTTCCTCCAATATGCAAGAGGTTGAGAGAGAGAGAGAGAGAGAGAGAGAGAGAGAGAGAGAGAGACAAAGAGAAAGGGTGAGCAAGATCTATAAATACAGAAAAGGCCATGCACAGTTTCAACACTCGGTGAGCTCGGCACCACTTTATATAACTAGGCCAGTGAAACAGATTGTTTCAGATGTTTAAAAAGCCATTTGTATTTCTGAATCTTCTTCAAAAGAGAGTATTTTTTAAAAGCAGGTGCCAGGGGCTGCCAGCCTTTCAGAGCATTTGTTAAAAAGCATAAATCTGTACACAAGCACCCACACACTAGTGATGGGCTTTCAAAAGGCATGTGAAGCTTCCTGATTTAGACTGGCAGGTCTGCATGTTTCAGAGGACATGGCTAATGATTATATGATGGAGAAATTATTCATGGAAGTGGTGTGTGTGGTGTAAAGTAATGTATTTGAAATCATGTGGCAGGAGGGCAGCCACTTATCTACAAACACCATTTCAAGACAAGTTTGTTAATTCACTTGAACCTTTATTTAACTGTCAAAAGTACTGAGAAAGATTTGCAGTGTTTTCTCTGACCAACTTAATTGAATTTTGTACATACAAACAAGCGACATTGCGTGAGAAATGTTAAGCTACCATGATGAATAAAGCCATGTAGGCACAAGAGTACTTTGGAAAACCGTTCACACCGACTGCATGCGAAAGACAGCGGAAACGTGTCCATGTTTCTATTTGTTTTCCAGAAAAAATAGACATTGTATTCTATGTGCCAAGATGAAAAGCCTGTTATCAGTGAATAACAGTCACAGATTCTGCAAAAGCCAGCATCTGGAATGGTCTGGGGGTACATCAGTGATCGCAGCATGGCTGACCTGCATATGTGTGAAGTTACCATTGATGCAAAAGCATATATTGGAATTTTACAGAGACACATGCTGCCATGAAGTTGGCAGCTGAAGTCTTGTAAAACAGCCAGAACGGGCAAAAATTCCACTTTAGAAAGTGCAACAATTAATGTCACCAGTTCCCAAACAATTAAAAAGTGTAATAAAAAGGAAAGGCAATGTAACACAGTGGTAAACATGTCTGTGTGCCAACTTTTTTTGGCTGTGTTGCAGGCATCAACATCTAAAATTATTTAAATTTACCAAAATACAATTAAATTGGTCTGTGAAAACATCAAAAAATCGTTTCTTTACACTTCTGTAATTTAAATACAGGTTCAAATGAATGAACAAATCACAGATTTAGTTTTTATTATATTTTAGAAAATGTCCCTACTTTTCTGGAAGTGGGGTTTGTGGTAAAAGAAATGTTATGTTAAAATGAAAATTAATTAAAACAAAGTCTCAGTACCTTCTTCTTCATCTTCACATTTTTGAAGATTGCATGCACCCTCCAGGTCTTAGCGAACATGGCACCAAAAGCAGTTGTGTATCCAACAATGAGGATCCATGTCCGAACCTATCAGAACAACAGAAACACATATAATTGTGGCGTGTCTTTTAATGGTGATCAAGGCTTAAAAACAATCATCAGATCTGGCAGGTATTTGCATTTTTCTCAAGAAGTTCATTCAAAGTAGCATTGCAAAGCATTCTAAAAATAAGAAGCTGTCAGATTTAGTCTTCGTCTTCAAGTGTTTGAGCTCTGGGAGAACATCCTGGACCATGGAAGCTGTCACACTCCTGAGAGCATTTCATCTTAATGAGAAACTAAATAAAGACCTTTTAATGCATCGGCACAAAGGATGCAGCTGATGATGTAGTCTTTTAAACCTTGGAATTTAAAAGTAGCCGGCAAAATACTAATTCATTTACTGACTGTTACATATGTTTGTTGTACTTCTGCACCACAAACACTGTAAACCTCCACACACTCACACCTGGCCCTCTTCTTGTTGCCATTCTACCTCATCTAGAATGCAATAAAGCCACCGAGGGACAGAGTAAAGAAGACAGCAAAAAAAACAATTACAGCACCTATTCTCAAGGAGAGCAGCACATATTGATTGGCGGTGAATGGTTCAACCCCTGCGCTCCTTTGCCGTGAAACCTCGTCTGAAGTGACAAGCTCTGTTTTGGCTTCGCAGCAAAGCTTCAGCCAGGTGGTGGCAGCGAGACGCTAGACGTGCCCTGCCTGACATTACTTAAGTGTGCGTTCACGTGTGTGTGTCTGTGCCTAGGAGGTGCCTGGTATCTCAGTGGAAACCAGTTATCACTGTAATCAAAACTCTTTAATTAATCCGGCGTCTACATAGTCACACAGTAATGCTACCTGGGGGGAAACACTAAATGTGCTCCATGCTAGTTACAGACCCAAAGGGAGAGATTCAATCAGTTTTCACTCAGACTTGGTCACACAGAGCACGGGAGTTGTCTTTTGGCAGCATTCTTCATATTTTATATTTTATACATATCAAGAAATAAACAAATATAAACTACTCTATGCTTGTTTCTGTTTTCATATATGTTGGTAGTGTGTGACGGAACTCACAGTGCAGAGGGTCTCAAACTCTTTATCGGAGACAAATCCCCCGTCTAAGCCAAACAGGAAGATGGAGGCATATGAGAGCATGCCTCCTAGGATGATCAGGTTGTTCATGTAGGGACTTGACATCTTGATTAGTCTAGAAGAGAACAGAGGATTACATTAGAATAGATTAATTAGAATAGAATGAAAAAAGAAAGGATTTATCTGCCTGAAAAATACTAAGCAGAATATTTTGGTTGAGAGGAGAGTTGAATGTAAAATCATATTAACAGACACGAGGATGGTTAATCATTATTTTTATGCTAATCATTCATTTATCTTATTGCCAATTATTCTCCCTTGATTCTTCCCATCTGTCTTTCATCCCCCTATTCTTCTTCTTTAGCAGAACCCCCTAATTTACTTTCAGCCTGCGCTGTACATTCATCCGTTTCACCTCTATTGGATTTAGCCTTCATCCAATCGACAGCCCCTCCCTCCGTAATGGCTCTCTGAAAGATACGCTTCACGGCTGAAATCTTACCTGTGGTTGCGGTTCTTGATGTTGAAGAATAGGAAGGCCCCGGCCATCAACATGCCCAGTATGGTTATGGTAGACAGGATGCTGTAGAGGGGAACGTTGATGTGGCGCCGCTGCAGGCGCACAAATGTACGATCCTTGGGGGGCTCCACACCTGTCCGAATAAGAAGTGCGATTAAGAAAATGTTGACGCTTCATTTCATTTCTCAATCAGATCAAGCCTTTTCCAGGGAGTTTACTTTAACCTTTTAATCTTGTGCTTTTCAACCACAAAAAAGTTATTTGAGACTCATTTCCTGGCCCCCAGTTCCCCCTAGTTGAGTGGATGTATCTCTATGCACCACAGTCAAGTTATTGTGGTTAGACCTTGCACTTTCTTATCTTTTGCTCTATTTTTCTCCCTTCAGTGTGCCAATCGATTGCGATGGCATCATCTTACACATCTCCACTTACTGTGGTCAGGGATGTGGAAACAAGCATTTTAGATGGTACTGTGCTTGAGTTTCTGTATGTGGGGCAAAGGCCCAGAAGATGGAGAAAGAGTGGGAGGGCGGTGTACGAGGAGAATAGCCAGGGGGATTGGACAAATTACTAAGTATGACAACACAAGCAAACACAGGAGGAATGAAAAATGGACTGGTAAATAATTCAGCGGACAGAAGACAGTTTAGAGTGTAAAGGAGATTGGCGAGTACTACACTGACTGGTGGAGGTCTCTTGAGTGTCCATGAATGTGAGCATGTTTGCTGTGAAAAGAGAGTGCTGAGGTGATAGGTGATGTGCTTTGAACATATGAGGAAGACACACAAAGGCACACAATTAAATGGACTTTAGACACGTATTGCCTTTTCATACCTTGGAATCTGATGGAGTTGTTGATGAGGTCGAGCACGTCTGCGATTGCGTTGTATTCTCCCACCTTCACTTCCTGGCCCTCTGTTTGAAGAGCACACAAATAATGATATTTACACTGTAAATACACTGTTTAACAAACTGACCATTTTTTGATAATATTCACTCTCAATGTTCAACTCTCGGATAGGGATGGATCAATATGTTTTTATTCAGAACCAATTATTAGTAATAAAGGAGAGTGATTGGTATTTGGATATTCGACAGAAAATAAATACAGGAAAGTTAGGAGGTAACAACAGAAAGCGCAAAAACATAAGGCCAAAAAAAGATGATAAAGTTAAAAACAGGTGGACAAAAAGACGCTCAACAGATGATACAAACAAGAAGACAGAGGTGTGAGAAAGTCAATAATGACAGTTGAATAAATACAAAAAGAGCATGAGGACGGTAAAAGCAATAAAAAGACAACATCACATCATGAAATAAAAGTGATAAAACCAAATGGAATGAAAACAATAAAAGAAAATAAGGGGAAAAAATTAAATAAAAGATGACATCACCTCATGAAATAACCCAAAAGGAATAAAACAATAAATCACACAAAAACACAACACAAAAAATGTTCCTTTAAGCTGACTGTCAAATCAAGTAAAGAAAGCACAATTAATATTTCAACAATATTTGCTGTCAGTTTTCACATTGAACTGGAAGGATTATAAATAATAACCACCTGTAAATAAATAAATAAATAATATTCTTTTCTCATTTCAGTGTTGCTGCTACTTGTGATGTGTAACCAATGAGAGAGCGCTGTGGGCAGGACATCAGTGTGGTGACTGCAGACAGAGAGAGGCGGCTGCAACAGAGCCAAAGCACTTATTTTTTGGGATCGGATAAAAATAAATAAAAAAATAAAACAGATGTGACAATTCTCAGTTTGGAAAGTTGAAGCTACTCAGGCTAAATGAACTCTTTCAGGTTCAGGATGCAGTAGGTGGTAATATAATGGAACACTGCAGAAAGGGTTTAAAAAAAAAAGTCGCACTAGTATTTATTATTTGAAGTAAATGTAATAGAGGCTACTATGAGCAAACAAGCAAATCTAATTCAAACAGTAATTGGACACAGTGAAGAATGGCCGAGCATTGAGCATTGCAGTCTGGTACAGTGGTAAAAGCTCAAAGAAAGCATTAGATCACGGGGAAAACTTCAAAAACCCATTAATAATATAACTAAAGATCCATTCTCTGACTTTGAAGGCTTTCAGTGAGATTATCTTTTGAGATTCTTCATTGGTAGCTTTTAAGATGCTGCTTAATGTAGCCAGGAAATGGTCTTCCTGTTTTATACAGTCTTAATTATCAGTTTATTTTACCTCAAGGAAACCAAAAGGCCAATGTAGAACAGATATCACAGAAACCGGCTAAAAGCTAAAGACATAAAAAAAAGAGCAAGAGCAGACCTCAAATGCACTCGAGAGAAGAGTCTCTGACTGGAGAGGAGCAAACGATAAATAAATAAAATTGTACTTTTGTATTTATACTGCAATATACATTGGACTTAGGCATTTCTTAGATACAGACAAGGGACTGCAAACTGCTGTACACCCACCCTGTAAACAACATGTCTCTCTGGAGTCCTGCACAAACACAGCTATTTCAGGATTTGGTGTTTTTCTCTTTGAGAAACGATGGATCCCTCAGGTGTAATATTGAAGGAAGCATGACCTTGTCAGGCAAACATGAGCCTTTACTCTCCGTCACTCATAAAGATTACTCAGAGTATACACAAGGGAGGAGACAAGAAAGAGATAGGAAGAGAGGACAGATTATTCTGATCCTTTTTTGGTAAGCGCTACAAACACCCTGCAATTTCTTCTGGTGTACACGCACAAATGTCTCTCTGCTCCCCCCTGTTATCACTCTTAGAGGCCCATTGAACTCCTCGGCAGCATTGTCCTTGACTAGGAAAATGACAGATAACATCAGCTATTGCAGCATCACAGGACACCACATTCTGCTCTTCCACCCCTCTCAGTGATTCACCTCATTTGATCTGCGATTCTGGCATCAAAGCATTAGCAAATGTTGAAAATGTTCAACTACGTGCGACAATTCTTGTGCAGTAAATTGCACAGTACATGCGTACACAATCAGGATTTGTATTTTTTTCTCTCAGGGCCGAACGAGAATCAATGACCATGTTTCCCTTGACCACGTCCTTTGTCGGGATCTAAACAGAAGGGATTATATGTCAGCACTGCTCCTTAGAGATCCGAGTACTCTGTCTCCATAGAGAATATCGATGGCTTCGGCGCTCAACCTGTTGCTCAGTCTCTGTTTTTGATTATTCACTTTCAACTGTAAGTTCAGGGGCACTCATTTTATTCAGTGTTTAGAAAGTATAAAACCGAAATATCTCCAAAACTGGTGACGTTGTTTTGATAAAAACACAATTTAATTGTCATCCAGATAATTATTCAACAGCTACTTTTTTCTACCATATAAAAGTCACAAAACTACAAAACTGAGAACTACAAACCACATCTCAAGAAAAGTTGGGACATTTTCTAAAAAGCTGTAAAAACTAAGCTAACTTAAAAAAAAAATACAATGGAAAGATTATCAGTGTTTTCACTAGGTTTTGTCTGCAACATACTGAAAGAAAGTTGGGACAAAGACAAAGTAAGACTGAAAAGTTAATAGAATCACTGTTTGGTCATTTATGTCCAGTCATTGGGATCATGACTGGACATAAATGTAACATCCACTAAAGGGTCGTGACTCAACACTTCGCGCCAAAACATGAGACAATTGTAAACTACTTAAAAAACTGAATTGCTTGCTTCATTGCTGAATTTCTGAATTCAAAATTGCAAAGAATTTAGGTCTTTCTCCATCTACAGAACATAATGTTGTGAAAAATTTCAGAGACTCTGGAGAAAATTCAGTGTGTAAAGACCAATGATGGAAAAAAACCTTTGAACCCTCAGGTGACATTGCATGAGACACCGTCATGCTACTGTTATGAATATAGACACATGGGCTCAGGAGGACTTTGGAAAACCATTGTCACTTAACACCATCACTGCATCCAGAAATGCAA
>JAPQRN010000003.1:5754839-5781340 GCA_037367275.1 Coranthus polyacanthus | reverse complement strand
TATACACATACACATACACATATACACAGTATTCTATCTCACCTCAGTGCATCTGTTCGAGGTGACCATCAAGCCTCAGGCTGTGCTTCTCACCATTATCCAGAAAGACAGTGATACCGAGATGATCACAAACCACAGAAAAAGGACAATGGTACAAACCTATACCTACACACTTGTCATCCTCCAATCACAACGCGCTGTGTCTCTTTCCACCAGGCCTCCCTGGTGAATTCCAGTGTACATCACCCTGTGGTTCTTACAGCTATCTGCACTCTCTATGCCCTGTAAGGCTCTTCCAGCTATTGTCAACCTTCTCTGTGGCCCTGACAGCAGCCAGATCAATACTGTGGAGCCCTCCATGATCACTCTCCCACTGCTGCAGCTGTCTCTGCTACTGATCCAGCAGCAGGACTAGGATCAGCACGGACTGGGCACAGTTCGGTCCCATGAGATGTGCGTGTGTGTGTGTGTGTACACAGCAAACACAGCATAAAATCGTGACATCAGGGAAGACACAAGGCTCAAGTCAGGCCATGATCCCTTATGATCAAGCACACATGCACATCACAATTAGAACGAAGATAAACAACCATTATTTGCCAATTTCTTGACTCTGAAATAAACCCAGTAAAAGTAATTCACAAGCAAACAGAGCGAGTTGTGTAATAAATGCTTTTGAAAATCAGATTCTAAAATAGCATAAACGATGTATGCAACGTAAAAGGAAAACTGCCTTCATACGTCTTTGCTTGTCATGCGTGGGTGGAAGTTTCTATGTGCTCTATGTGTTCTACAAACGCTTTTGATCTCATTTCATGTAATCCCTTAAAAGAAAAGCTATAATAGTCCGTGGACCTCAAATCTTTTGCTACACAAATGTATTCCATTTTTTTGCGATGCTGCCATCTTCAAACAACATAGTCATTTACCATACGCATTATATTGTTGACAATCATTTCTTATTCCTCTGAGGATTGTGTGGTACATCAGTATAAAAAGAATATATTTGGCTAAATAATGGTCTGCATATTCACTGAAAGAACTAAAAGCCTATAAACCACTGTCATTCTGTATCAATTGACAACAAAACAAAGTGAAGACAGCTTCCCATTGCTCTATGGGAATGTCATACAGCTCAAAGTTTCAGCTCATTTTGCCATTTTAGTTGTTTTCACCTGCGACAGGCACCAGTCCTAAAACCTGGCTGTATAGTAACGACTGCCAATATAGAAACTAGTTGGTCAACACAGTGGAGAATTTATCGAATTTTCTCTAGGTGATTTTACTTGGACCATGGACAGTAACTAGGGCTTTCACAATATTGAAATTTGAGCTGGTGATTAATAGTCATACAAATAATTGCAATTAATCATATTTCTGTCTATTCTGTTATGTTTATCACACCATTGTAGTCTAATAAGAGTTGAATTATGCACCTTATGAAGAACAAGAGACATTTATTACCATTGAATTTGGAACGAATAAAATGAATTATTTTTCTGCTTGCATTTCTTCACTAGTTCTCTATTGAACTCATAGCAGAAGAAGAATGGAGCCCAACGATATGATGTTATTAAAACAGCGTCAGCCAAACTATGGTAAATGAGGTGAGGATGATGATAAAATATGTAATTTCTGTTTGTTTCACCCAACTGTCTTTATACAGATAATCGATTATTTTGCATAATCGTGATAATCGATTATGCAAAATAATTGCGATTTGGTGATTATGTAATCAATGTGACAGGCCTAACGATAACATGTAACAGATGAACACAGACTAGACAGGTCGGCAGTGATACCTTTCATATTCATATCAGTGAGTCAAAACTGATATGAATAGAGCAGATATTGTTAGCCTTTTTAAACAACTTAACATTGTTTTATCTGTTCTCTGTGCCTGGAGTGAAAAGTGAATGAAATGTTCCATGGCCATCAACATTCCTTCACTGCTTCACTTCCCAGAGTCTCAGAGGAGAGGCTCAATGTCAGCATGCTCCTGATCAACAGCCCTGAGTGGGTCTGTGCTGAGGCGAGAGGTGAGGAACGACGATCTGCAGGATTTCCTCCATTGTTACAACACACGTATAAGCCCGAGAGACATTTCTCCTGAAGGGCCTCACAATATTACAATTCAGTAGCCTGTGTTGATCAAGTATTTTCAATACTGCATTTGTATCCTCATCTTGTTATATATTTGTTATATATCATGTCCCACCTTGACTTTATTCTCTCACCCTTCCACATTTTCTGAATGTTTATGAGAATATATCCTTTGTTATTCACCGCGCCACTGCAATTTTTCAGTACAGCCAATCTCTCTCCTTTTTATCCCCAGCTGCATTTTCAGGTCATTTATTTCTAAACACTGTTATGAATACGATATAATACGTGTAATGTTCTGCTGTACTGTTAGATCGTACATGCCTACTGGCTGTCTAGGCTGTGAGCACTGCAGCATCCTCTAATAATGGAGTGGCCTTTAGAGGGGAACAGGAGATATCCTCTAACAGCTCAATAGGAAGTGCGAGTACACAAGCGCACATGCAGTCAGGTCTCACTATCTTTATGAGGACACTCATTGACATAATGCATTCTCTAGCGCCATACCCTAACCTTAACTATAACTACTAAATGCCTAATCCTAAACCTTAACCGTAAACTATACTAACCCTAAAAGCCAATCTTAACCCGCCATTAAAATTTGTGAGGACTGGCTAAAATGTCTTCACAACACCTAAATGTCCCCCCAATAATAGATAAATACTAACAGTTACTCATATAACAATACAAAGACACACACATCATGTAGCTAGCATAGCCACCGGGATCAATCTTGAAATCACTGGAGTGAATCGGCAGCACCAAAATGACATCACTTTAGGCTTCATATAGAGACATGGATGGCTAAGTAACCTTCTCTGCAAACAAGCTTCCAGCCTTACAGAGCAGTAATTAATGCTTCAGTGTGTTGTTCTGACATTTGCTCACTCTATACAAGTACAAACACTTACAGCTACATCGTTAACTACTGCCTCACCAAAACTCCTCTTTTCATGTTTTTGTGTTTCTGCATTTATGTCCGAGTGTCATCTCCCTCTTTGACTGTGTCTCATCAATATTAATCAAAACCTTCTGCAAGCATGTACAGTACATGTGACTGTACCGTCGGAGTATTCTGGTGCTCTCATATAGTATGTCCAGACTGCAATGCCTGCATACCAGTTTGAAAATGTGTTAAATGAAAGAAAGTCTTAATCTCCATCATAAGAGCAATAAATCTTACTGTGTTTTGCATATTTTGTATGTTCATAATTGAATTCAAAATCACAATCTGCTTCATAACGTACCGTAACGCCATTAAAGTTGGTCTCATTCATGACGTCCAGCACCATCTTTCCTACTTCACGATCGTCCACAGTGAAGTTGTGGTAGGTGTTCTGCCGTTGTTTGATTCTGAGCAGTTCCATCACTCGAGTCAAGGTTTTAGCAATGACCCAGATGCCGTCATAGGCAAAGCCGTGAAACTTGCTGGACTCCACACCTTTCTGCAGAAGCTCCCGGTTATACTCCCTCTCATATTCCTTTGGGGTCTGAAAGAGAAGTAAAGATTATAATGAGAACATAGGCACCTGCAAACATTTTTAAATGTATAGCTTTTCAGCAAAAAATCCATTACTTTCGCATTATTTTAAATACACTATTATTCTCTAATCCATTTGTTTCTACACAATCTGAGAAACTATGTTAAAAAAATAAAAAACAAGGCAGAGTGAAAACAGACCCCATGATTGATTTTAGTTCATGCCTTTTGGGGGATAAAAGTCTTTATGACTCCATAGATTCTTTTGAGCAGAATTACTGTTACATTTTCAACAGATACTCTTGAATAGAGTCACAAGAAAACTTGAGGTTGCAGGTAGTCATAAACAGCACATATTGAAAAAAAAAACCCTTTCAGATGTTTCAATTAAACTCTGACTTTAAAATCTCACGACAGATATTTGTGTACTTATCACTCACCCTGCCAGAGATGCCCTTGATCTGCCGAGCACTCAGCGGCTCAAAGTCCACACTGATGTAGCCCTCCATGGCTGCGAGCAGCTTCTTAGTGGTGCAATTTGTTGTGTTGGCCTGCTCCCACCAGTTGCCCTGGTACCATCCAGGTATAATCCACTGGTATTTGCTGCCGAACATGTTCAGGTTATATGCCTAAGAGGGCAGCAAAAAAAAAAAAGGTTGAAGCAAATGTGGATATGTGGATCACTATTACCTACAGTAGGAGTAATTGCTCTCATTTAATGTGAGTTGTTGAGTATCCAAACTGGAGCTGGGTTGGACAGTCTGTTGCTCATAACATGCTCAAATCACCAATGCACCAACAATTTCTCAATATGTTTCTGGTTTAATGTGAGACACTAACACAAAAGTGATATGTGTAAGCTTTCAGGTATAATAAATGTAGATTGAGGACTTACACAGCAGAAGACTTTAGAGGCCAAGTTCTCATCAAACTGGCCAATTATGATCCTCACATCGTTGTCCTGGGAAAAGAAAAAGAAGATGTCAAGAGGTAGAATAAATTGCTAATATGAGCAAATTTCTCTTTCAGCAAAACCCACCCACAGTGATAAGAATAAGGTCATGTGCAGTGTGAAATGTGTGTGACATCAAACTGCATTATTATTTTATTAGAAAGACATTGTATCATTGTCACCTTACCACGTTCATTACACTGTGTTTTTATTGTGCACTTTAGTCCCCTGGAAAAAATTGGATGTGCAACAGTAATATCTTTTCCTATCATTCCAACACATCACACTTAACAATGAGACATAGTGTAGGGTCAGCTACGTTGAATGCAATGTTTTTTTATCACTACGCCGGGTTCATTAATAGCTACAGAGCATGTGGGATCTGAGTGTCTGAGCGGCTAAGGCTATATCAAATTGCAAAGAGTCAATCCATAACAACAGAGACATTAGTGTCAGCAGGCACAATTGCCTTCTCTTGCCATCCAGGCTGGAGAGCAGAAATTTACATGGGGATTCAGAGCACATGGCCTGGTGATTGACTGGGTAAATAATTCAGATTGCCCGGGTGGAAGTGCAGCATGTTTCATGGTGGGAAAAAAAGATCGGGCTCTGGGGCCAACAGTCTGTCATTTACTGTACACATAAACAAACAAGAACAAACAAACGGGAGCAGAGAAATGCACACAAGTAGATGATTCAACACTTACAACATAAACAAGCAACAGAACTGGCTCAAATCAAATGCAGCAATAATGACGCAGGTTTAATGCATCTACATGTGGTCAACAAAGTTGTAGGTGATGCTATATGTGCCAAATGGAGAAAAAGTGTGTCATAAAGCCTTTATTTTTCAGTACAAAACCTAAAAGGTTAGTTTCAACATGTCAATAAAATAGAAGTGGAACCTGTTAATATCAGGTATACCAGGTCACTGGAGACCAATTTTAGGGTTACATTTGAATCATGTTTCAATTGATGTAGTTTAGGTTGTGTTTCAGTCACATGTTAAGTCACAGAAACTAGAAAATATTCCCTTTCAAATGAAGTTTAATACATACACATTGGTCTTACATTTCCTCTGATATAAGCTTAAAACTAGCTTAGGATTCCATGAGAAGAGTGGATGTTAAAAGTCTAAAACACGACATACAGCAGTAATAGCATTATTGACCACTGGAATTGAATGTAATATTTTTCCTATAGCTGTGTCACTGACATTACATTACATATGATTGTTAAATCCAGTTCTCAAGGTTCCTGTTTTGTCTTCTACTGGTTGGGAAAAGGAAAAACACTTTAAATGACAAACATAAAATCTGACTATTATCCAGCCAGGCCTTTCTGAAATGTCATTATTAATACAGAAAAGACTGAAAAATGTTTCATAGTCAGAGTGGATTGATCTGCAAGTAAAAATAAAACTTAAAAACAACAAAATGACAAACACGCCAGCTGTAGTTTTGTAGTTTTGCCAGATAATGAGAAAACATAATGAATACAGTTCACAAAGTCCTCCCCATAGGCAATCTCTACCATATGTCATATAACTACAGATCAGTGGGGACAGCCCATCACTGCCTTTATTCCAGTTCCTTAAGGCCATTGGACTCACAGTTGAACAGCCAAATTTAGTTATTCCTATGTATTGATTAGAGATGTACTGTTGATGGATGTATTGGATGCTGGATAGATACATAAATGACATTATATACACAAAGGATACACACAGTACATCATACATTCCCACACTAAAGAAAAGAGGATGAGAGCTTTCAGAAAACTGAGCAGCTAAATCAAAAAGCTCCACTGGTGGTTTCGCATCAGAGCCAGAGAGCATGCTGGGACATTTAAGGGGTCTTTTCTGTGAAGCTCAAAGTGTTGTTCCACTTCTCTGGCAGCGTCACAATGTGTATGTGTGTCAATGTGCAAGAAGGGCAGGTAACAACTCTGAACTTTTCTGGGGTACACTCATACAACATGTGCTATTTTGTGCCGGTGGATGTATGTATGTGTGTGTGTGTGTGTGTGTGTGTGTGTGTGCACGCGTGTGAAGTGCCAGCAGCTGCTCAATAACACTACTCTTTCCTAGTGGAAAGGCACTTAACCCAAATGACACCAGCTATGGCCGAGGACCACAGCCTCGGTGTAAATTTTGGCCAGCGTGAAATACAGTGTTGTTGTGTGCAAGGGCAGGAGCAACTGTGTTGTTGTTTGCACATTAGGCAGAGTGGGGCACTACAGGGACCCAAATTACCCTTATTGCTCGAGCTTTTATATAACAATAATTCAAAGAGGCTGTATTGAGGGCAGCCTCGACTGCTTTATCCATGACAGGGTTGTTTGTAACTTTATGAAGGTGATTTATTTGTGATAATGGTTTGAGTAATATTGTACCTCATAAGCCCAATCAGGCACTGTTAAGGCTTATTAAGCACACGCACACAGACACACACAAATATACAAGCACTGTACTAATGATGTTTTTTTTTATGAGCTTGTGAGAGATGTGATTTGCAGACTGGGCAATGTGTTACTTCTAGCCTCCAAACCATCCCCCCAGTCTGTGACAATTACTGTGCAGTGAGCGTGTTGTGTGCAGATGTGATCATGTGCATTCACTGCGAGAACAAATTCACGTGTGTATTTGAATGATCATAGGTGAGCATTAAATGTTACGCAAATATGACACACAGATATGTTACTTTACTTTTACCCTGCAGTATCAGCAGAACAGGAGTAATCATGACAACAGGGAGCTGCCTTGAAAAACCAAAGTTCATTTTAACTGTGCAACAAATATCAGATAGTTTGACTGAAAGAGAACAATACCGAACCAGTCTAAAAAATAGTTTTAAGTCTCAGACTTGGAAGTTTTTGTCGATTGATCCTTAAGTATGCTGTATGTAATTTCTGCTGGTCAATGAAGAGAATAACAAATGATGTAATAATACATAGATATTACGTAGAATGCCATCATGCCATTTCATTCTGATGAAATAACATTGTTAGAAATGTTATATATAATGTAAATACACAAGCTGACCATACATATAATATAAAGTAGGTCTAGTTGTTTTTAGATGTGTAAATGTTACATGCTAGAGTTTTAAAGCTAGACATGAGGAGCACTGTATGTTCTGTGTCAGCACTGTGCTGCAACTCTGTGCTGTCTGGGAATTTGAGCCTGCAGAGGTGCTTCATCAGTTTGAACACAGTGGACCAAAGGAACAGCAAAGTCTGTCCGATGATATTATCAATAACAGAGTATCTGAAATGGACAAAGGTATAATGAAGCTCTCAGTGTTGGCTATTTGTCTTGAGCTTATGCCTCTGGGTCCACTCGACAACAGCAACAGTAAAAATTCACGTTTTGTTTACATATTAGTTCCACGGTGCAAACTGTTTAGGGTACATGTCAGTGCCCTAGGTATCACGGTCAAATAAATGCCTTTTTTGTTTTTAATAATATTAGAAAAATGCTTATGCCAACACAGGAATCCGTGAAATCTAATAATAGTGATAACTCGCACTCTGTATTAATACAGGTGTTGATAGAGTTGCTAAACTTAATTTGCAAATTCACTACGCATAATCCGATAAAGTTAAAATAAAAAATAAAGAGAAATGGTCCATCCCCTGCTGCGTCATATCTGAGGGGAAAGATTTCTGAATGTATAATAAATAATTAAACAAGAATAAATAATAAAGTGTCTTGGACTTAATTTAGACTGTGCTATGTTCGTTTTCCTCCTGTGGCTTGTTTTTTGCAAGTTCCCTAAAGTGTCACAAAAACTTAAGAAGCACTGCCCTATAGAGTGTTTATTAGAAAAGAAGAAGAGTTTATGGTCAAATTGGAGTAGACAAAAATTAATTGATGCTAAGATTAGATCTTAGCATCATGGTGAGAGTGTGTGTGCATTCGCCTGCCTTCATTTTCAGATGTTTTGGCAGCCTGTCCAGTAACAAACAGAGAACTTGGTGAAGATAAAAGATAAAGATGAAAAATAGCAAAAAGCGACAAATAAATGTAGAAGGATGCTGAACGCCCCGCAGCAGCAGCGCCTGTCTGCTTTTTGAATATTCCAGCTGGAATATCACAGATGTGAGTGCTCTATTTGTGGATCGCACAGTGACGCCATGGCCCCCTTATCCTCTCTGCTCCACACACAGTTCCACATAGACAATCACACACATACAGTTGTGTACCAAAAAAAGACCAGTCTTCACAACGAAATCTGTGTCACCCTCTACCTCATCATATTACGTAGCTGTCGGGGAGACAGCAAACCGCTGTTATGAAAAGAGTGGGAAACAGACCATTAGGGTGTCAGAGGCCCCCCACCCAGCCTATCTAAATGCTCTGAAAAGCTTTCGAAGCGACACTGTGATTTGCATATTTTGAGTTGATCAAGGAAGGATGGTGTCAGCTTAAAATGTCAGCCCTCAACATTCAGTGTTACACGTATATTTTAGGAAAGACAGCTTATCTTCCCATTCCTTCTCTATCCTCTGTCTCCTCATCTCTCTTTAGCATTTCTTTTAACCTGCTCCATCTTTCACACGTAATTTTTGCAACTTGCATATCGGACCTCTTTTTTCTCCTTTTTTCGCAGTTTTCTGTCACTGTGTCGTGTGTCACTTTCTATTCAGAAATACGCTCACCAGTCACTCAGGCTACATTCACACTGCCAACCATAGAACTCAATTCAGATTCATTGCTCAGATCTATTTTTTTTGGTTTTGTTTGGCTTCATATGTTCATATTTTTGTGGTTTGTTTGTTTTTTTTTTCAATGTGGCCACTATCAAATTCCAGTGTGAACTGTTCGTGGCCTAAACCGAACCACATACACAAAAGCGGTGTTGTGAGAAGCTTTCAGAATGTTTCCTTCAGTTAAAGTACAAAAACTGGAATGAAAATACGTATTATAAGTATTATCAAGTAGTCATTGTGCAGTAAAATGGTCCCTGTCAGTGTTTTAATATTATATATATTATATATATATGATGTTTTTGATTCATTTTACTGCTGCATTAATGTGTATGTTACATTTTACTGCCGTGCATGTTTAAGGTTGAGCTCATTTGAGCTACTTTACAGTCCCTCCAGTGCAGAGTTGTGATGAATCTCAATCTAGACTGACCTAGAAGTCACATGAATTCTGATTTGACTGTTCAGACTGAGGTTGCATTGGGGAAAGTAACCCAGATCACACAGTCAAGGAAAAAAACAACTGATCTGAATCACATATGAGTGAAAAGATCAGATTTGGATCTGCAGTCTGAACAAAGCCTCTGTCACATGTTTGATTCACTTCCATTAACAGTGTACAAGATTCTGCATGTATGAAACACTGAGACACTGTAAATAAAAGTGGAAAATCAAGTCGCATTTGATCATTACAATTCATGCATTTCTGTTTATCAATGCATAATCTGAAGAATATGCACGTTGAAGCTGACAAAATGCATACAAATATAAAGCTGTAATCTAATGTTAACAGTGTAAAGAATAGTAATTGTAAGTATGTATATGCTTGGAAATGCCTAAGCATCCATTAGAGAGATCAGGTCATTAGAGATCACTGTACAAACACCCCCAGCTATATGCATCATTAGGGATCCACAGCTTTCACTGAGAACTGCCTCATTTACCCAAAGTGGAGGACAATTCTTAGATAAATTATTCACGATTGTCTTCAGTTGACACCATGTCGTACAGATTTGAAAAGTGTCAAATCTGACATGTAACTCATGGGGATAGTTGTCTGGAATATAGGAGACTTTTGGCCAAGAGGACCTTGATTTATTCTAGTTTGAGCAAGTTAAATTAGTATATAGCAAATATTCAGACAGTACAGTTTTTTTTAGTTTAGACAACCTTCTGTTTAGTATTAGGCACAGTATAAACTTGCAGTATATAGTCAGAGGTACTTACCTTGAGCTTTTTAACATTGACACAGGGGTCATTGGAGAAACTTTCTGTATCTGCGATCTGAATGTCGGCTTTCTCCAGCTCATTAGTTAGGTCATTCCTCACCTACGAGAGCAGAAGAGGAAGGATAGAGAGAGAGAGGAAAAGCACATGAGCATGGAAGGTAACTCACAATGAGAAAGTATCATTCTTCTGCTGTTTTGTGTATCGTTGCACGCACTTATTATTCTGCAGCTTATGAAGGGGACCAGGGGCACACAGCTGTGATTTAGCATTAGGTATTTGCTTTTAATGTGAAGTAACTGAGCTGTATTTTGAGTTTGCTGTGCTTAAAGGTTCAGTCTGTGATGCTCAGTGACGTCTAGTGGTGACGTTGCAGATTGCAACTAACTGAACAACCTCCACTTCCATCTATGGTGGCTGCAAGAAATGTGGAAGTCGCCAGTGTTTGTTTTATCCGTTCTGTTCTGGGCTTTATAGTTAAGAGTATAACCGTGGTCCACACTCAAACAGTTATCCAATGTTGCATTACTTACATACTGTAGAAACATGGAGGTGCAAGTAAGGTAACAAAAAAATCATATTTGATTCATATAGTTTTGTATGATTCACTGGAGAAAACATAATTATGAATATTATATTCATTCCAGTTATTAGATCCTAAATCTTACACACTTCCCCTTTAAGTTTGAGCTTGCATGTGGGTATCCAGAGGGGAGCTTTTCTTGTTTTTTTTTTTGTTTTTTTTGGGGGGGGGGGATTTGGGCCACCTTGCATGGTGTCTTGGTGTAAAAAAATGAACCTCCACATGTCACACCTTTCCTGTGAATGACTGAAGAAAGCTGCTGGCATCTCCCTGTGTATCAGAGGTGACATATGGCTGTCCAACACCTTTCCTGGGCCAACAGCGGGTGTAACAAGGCATGTAGTGCACAAGCACTCATCCATTCCAAATTGATGAAAATGATGATGAAAATAGAGAAAATCGTGTTATCACCATCATCTTAATATTATCTTAATATTGTTAAATCTCTGATGAAGCGATGGTCGGCAAGGTAGCTCAGGCAGCCACACTGGAGTCTGTCACTGCCTTCACATGGCAAACTCGTCTCGGTGAAACAAAATTTAACGCACCCTTTTAACTACAGCAGAGTGCTTAAGATGCCTCTGCTCTACTCAATCCTTGCTGCTTGCCTGCACTCCTGCTGTCACACTACTAGCCAAAAAACCATGCTGCAGCTCGCTATTGCTGCTGTTCATGTTCCACCTCCATATGGGCATCGGATCGGACTCTATATGGGGAGTTTAGTGTCATCACTCTCTACATTCCTTGTTTCCTTGTGGGAAGCGGCAAGGACATAGACTAGACTCCAAACTTTTCTGTTCATTTCTTTCATTTACATATTCATAAATTCCACGTGAGTCGGTATAAAATGAATTATAGAAAAGAGCGGCACATCAACAGGTGGTTCCACTAAAAGCAAATATGAGCAAGAATATTTTTTTTATTTAACTGAAGTCCTGCTGCTACTTGTAAATGTTTGTTTGTATGTTTGAATGAATTAAACAAAAAGCCATTTTCTTTAACAGTTTTCAGCATGTGTCTGTCAAAACTGAATTGTATTTCCTAGAAAAATGCAAGAACGCATAATCATATGCTTTGAATTATCCCAACTGGTTACTTATTGTTTGCAAAAAGCAGACATGTGCAGTACTGTAACTGTATCTCCAGCAACTGCATGACTGCTTTGATGTATCGATTCAGCAGAATGGTAGGTAATGGGATCAGTGAAGAAGGAGAATGCTGCAGGTTCCCCACCGTGATGGAGAGCTGGAGGTGGTTTATCATACTGCCTCTTTCTCTCCCTCTCTCTCGCAAACACACATGATTCATCCCTCTGGCTTCTTACACTTTTAGAAAAGACTCTGTTTTTTGTTGTTTTGTTTTTTTTGTTCACAGCAGACATTTTCACTTGTCATAGCAGGAAAACCACAGGTGTAAGTAATAACATTAATAATAGCTCCGTTCCATTTAGGTGTTCCAGTAAACCATGCTAGTGAGTCAGTGTGCACAACACCAGCAGGACCTGGCACAGGAACACCGAAATCCATAAAGTTACAGCTGAGTTTAATGAGGCAAAAATGCTGCATGGCAGAGGTCTACACTGTTTCTGTGCTGATGTGACATCTCCTCCTTCCTCTTAGGTCAGATTTTTCAGATATCCTCAGGCCATGCCCTGGGGCCACCAGCCCCCCCCCCAACCAAGTGCTTGGCATTATGAGCCATACTGAGACATTATAGAGGACAAAAGCTCAAGTGGATACACCAAGTTCACACTCAGTCGGTATAGTTGAAGGTACAATGTATTCATTGGCCCTATATTTGTCTCTAAGTGTGTGTGAGACAGTCTGAGTGCCAAACAGTGTTTTATTAATGTGACCTACGTAGCTTCAAATACTAATTTTACTGACTTGGTAATAATGGCATTTCACACTCATATATACACATATATCGTTTATATATTTGATTAGCATTTCAATTTCCGTCTTCATTTTATGGTTCAGGGTATGTATTGTCATAATACTCAGATATTGCTGACATTCTTTAAGTTTTGGATTTCCAACTGATTTTGTTGCTTTTTTGGAAATAATATTTCATAAGTAAAGTTTAATGATACTTCATTAAGTATACAAGTCTGAATCTGCTTTTCTTGTCAAATTAATTTGGTCATATTACATATTTAGGATGTATTAAGTATATTTGATTAACTTTTTAAAAATACATTTTAGTTAATATTTTAAAAAAACTTTAAATCAACTTGTGTCACTTATTATATGACATTATTTTTTGTAAGTAACAACTGTCCATATTGTTTACACTGTACAACCATCCATTTTATAAAATAGACACAAACACTTTAGTTCCTCTGCTATAAGTATATGTAGTTATACTGCTACAGACGCAGATCAGAGGTATTGAAACATACACTGATCAGCCATAACATTATGACCACTGAAGGGTGAAGTGGTGATAATAGTGATTATCTTGGTACAATGGCACCTGTCAGTGGGTGGGATATATTAGGCAGAAAGAGAACATTTAGTCCTCGAAGCTGACGTGTTGGAAGCAGCGACTCTGACAAGGCCGAAATTGTGTTTTTTTTTTTTAAGGTGGCAGCTTCATTCAGCTTAGCAGCTGGCCTGTCATTGAGTTGGCAGGGCTCTGGCATTGACCACTGAGGAAGGAGTTGACTTCACTTTTGAATTTCTGTCGGCCCTTGATGATAACAATTTCCCTGTTCCATAGGTCCACTGTAGCTGGAAGAAATGACCTTTTGTGGCTTGCGGTGGAGGAATATGGTTTCTCTATAGCTGCTGTGTGTTGATTTGTTGACTGGCATGTTGTATAACCTTCTCTTGGAGATGGAGGGAGTAAGCTGTTTAGCAAGCTTGGTGCTTCTTGGTGATACATACTGTGGAGGAGGGTAAGGGCCCCATTGTCTCTGTCTTGACGTAGAGGTAAAATCTGTCTAGCATTTGCTTTATCTTCAGGGAGATTTATGATCTTTAAAGCTCTCCTCTGATGGTA
Organism: Coranthus polyacanthus; assembly: GCA_037367275.1. Classification (NCBI taxonomy): domain Eukaryota; kingdom Metazoa; phylum Chordata; class Actinopteri; order Kurtiformes; family Apogonidae; genus Coranthus; species Coranthus polyacanthus. Next base: position 5,767,282 of record JAPQRN010000003.1, on the reverse strand, counting down.
GATGACTGGATAAGAGCATCTCCAAAACTGCAGGTCTTGTTGGGCTGGGTCTGTAGTGGTTAGAACCTACCAAAAGTGGTCTAAGGAAGGACAACCGAATCTCAACCCAACTGAGCATCTGTGGGATGTGCTGGACAAACAAGTCTGATCCATGGAGGCCCCACCTCACAACTTACAAGACTTAAAGAATCTGCTGTTAAACTCTTGGTATCAAATACCACAGCACACCTTCAGATGTCATGTGGAGTCCAGGCCTCAGGTCAATGCTGTTTTGGCGGCAAAAGGGGGACCTACACAATATTCGGCAGGTGGTAATAATGTACATATGTTCCCACAGATGCTCGATTGGGTTGAGATCTGGCTGTCCTTCCTTACACCACTTTTGGTAGGTACTAAGCACTGCAGACTGGGAAAACCCAAAAAGACCTGTAGTTTTGGAAATGCTTTGGCCCAGTCATCTACCATCATAATTTGGCCTTTGTCAAAGTCACTAAGATCCTTACACTGCCAATTTTGCTGCTTCCAACACATCAACTTCAAGGACTAAATGCTCACTTGCTGCCCAATACATCCCACCCACTGACAGATGCCATTGTAAGGAGATAATCAACATTACTACCACTTCACCTGTCAGTGGTAATAATGTTATGGCTGATCAGTGTATATGCACTCTTTATAAAACATTTTTCCAGTGAAGTTTCAGAGGCAGCAGAAAGGTGGCATTAAGAATAATGAGCATAAAGACAAAGAGAAGAGAAATGGATTGTGCTGAAGGAGGGATTTAAGAAGTTACTGTGTTTTTTATATTAGTTCTGCATCATAAAAATCTATCAAGTTATTCTTGTTATTATTGTTGGCTCAACTGCAGACTAAAGATAACCGCAGTCTTATTCTCCAGGAATATATTCAATAAGGAAAGTCAGAACTTGTACCTTTAAAGGCAACAGAGTATTGAGTATTTCATACACAAGAGATGACTTTCAGGCAAAATAGTACCTCACAGACAGCTGCAGCATATTGAAGTGGTATTAGGGTACTTACACACCCTGAGACATAAAATCATGACTACCACTAATAGCACTATCACTACTTCTACTATTAGGCATTAAGCTTTAATGTAATCAGCTAGAAGATTGTTGCCATTTAAAAAAATCAATGAGTCCGGGCATCCTCAACTTTATTTCCTTGTGTCTCTAAATGTCTGCTGTCATAATCTCTTCCTCCACTCATGCCCTGGAGGGAGCTCTAAAATCACTGTGTACATCATTCACTTCTGTACAAACATTCCCTCCAATGTACTGCTCGCTGAGCTGAAACAACAGGGAGGCAGAAGTGGATCAATACAACCAGGTTTTGCTCTTGAGGAACTATTGGCTTGGTGGTCTGGACAAAGTACAATGTCCTGTTGTGTTGAGCGTTGATTGTTAAAGTATCCTGGTGCTGTAATGCTAAAAGGGAACAGGCTTGGACCAAAAGCGGTGGCAGCTGGTTAGCCGTGTGTTTAAAGAGGTGAGCTGGAGCAGGTGGATGGAACAACAAGCAACAACACCACACGGACAAAACGTACAAAGATGCAAAACTTGCACTGTGCAAAAATACACACTCACAAACATACAAAAGCACAAAGGCTGACACACACTGCCATTCACCTTCCAGAAGAAAGCCCTCTCTACAAGAGGATTTTTATTGGTTTGATTTTGTGTTTCTTCCACTGAGATTGAAAAAAGGACAAATGCATCTGTGTTCAGAGTGTGTTAGAGTGAGAGAGAGAGAGATGGCAGGGTGGGGGACAGATGGATTGAGGGATGGTAGGAGGGGGAAAGTGAGCAGCTTTCTGCTGTAACAAAAAAAACATCCTCCATTGTTTGGGGCAGCCTGGGAATCCCCCAGCAGCAAATACAGAAGAGAAATAATCCTGCAGGGGTGAGAATGCATGCGCATACACACACGCACACAATACAATTACATAATATAGACACCCACACGTGGACAACACGACAGGACTACTGTCAGATGTGTAATGCACCAGTGTTCATTAACACAATATAAAACACAAAATACAAATGTGGCAACTTCTGCCACAAAATGCATATTGTATAAGATTTCAAACTATAATTTTACACTTGATCTCGAGGTTCTCAAATGGTTACTAGCTTCCTGGATTAGTTTAGCATTTGCCACCAAACACAAATGTCCCAACCATATGAATGCCACCGCTCAGCTGTGCAAAGACTAAAGTGAGTGCCCTGAAGAGTCTTAGTCTCCGAATGATGAGTAGCTTTTGATGATTCACACAGTGCCAGTATGACACTGCGAGACAGACTGCGGTGGTCTAACGTCAAATCATTAGCACATCATCCCATGGCACGTTCACAGTGTGAAGCCCCTTTGCCGTGTGTGTAAGCTTATGTGTGGGTTTATTATATTAGGGTGTCACATATACTGCAGTGGTAGCAGGTGCTTTTTTACTGTTTACTACATCTGTCTGTGTCAGCATTGTGCATGCATACTGTATCTACACCTCTGTCACGCATTTATTGTTTTATGCGAAATATGTTTTGTCAAAGTGGCAGTCTGGAGGGGGAGGGTCCTTGCACACATCTGCCTCTCACACAGCTACATTGCCATACAAATCACCCTGCAACATTCAGGACTTCAGATTATAATGCCAGTCATGTGCTTATACTAAATAGCGTGACAAATGGTTGCACTACAGCCCTATGACAAGCTCTCGAATGGCTTCCTCTCATGGCCTTATATGCACTGTACCATGGCACAAGTGAGTCATTCTGGAGAGGAGTTGATACATGGTTTATTTTTATTTCAGCACATGCTAAAGAACAGCAACAGATTGTAAAATGCAAAAAACGAAGATTGCTGTGAAATGGAGGGAGAACAACAGAGAGGAAATGAAGAGACTAACTTTGCGACATTTATTAGTATTCATAGTGTAATTAAACACAAGAGCTCAGAGGGTTCCAGGCAGAGGACAGAGTCCTAATCCTGTTCTCAGTCAGGTCTGTCATCTGACTGACTGACGGTGGCTGGTCTGTTCCTGAGTGAGCCCTGTTTGGCTGGCAATCTCAATAATGTTGATTGCTGTGTGTATGCGCATGTGTCTATGTGCAGTGCGGGCAAACACCTTCACTAGAGCGAATACATGGTCTTTACCCATTGTCATCTCTTACTACAATAAACCAGGAACCCCCATTAATGGAACATCACTGTCCATCCACAAAAAGGACGTGCGTTTATGCGTGTGCATGTGTGTTTCTGTTTCAATGGTGCCTATAAATAGAAGTGACAAGCTGGTTTTATCTTACAGGTTACAGTCCCAGGGGACACCATACTGTATGTGTGTGTATGTGTGTGTGGTGTGCAAGGCACTGACTGAATCCTCAGCAAGTGTTACATAACATTAACCTTGCAAGCAGTCTCTCTGGGAAACAGCACTGTGCATCAATATGAGAGAGAGAGAATGACAGGGATTGAAAAAGTAAGAACAAGAGATGCAGAGGTGGTAGAGATGACAACACAGTCAATAAAAGACTCATTATGCAAATGCCAATGATATACAGTGTGTGGCTACACACATGCATAATGTATATACAATGTAGTCCTGTCATGTGTATTGGGATGTTACTTGGGGATGTTTCTGAGACCAGTCTCCAGACCACTTTTTGAAGGTCTCTGTCTCATCTCAGAATTGACCGTATTTTTACTAGGTCTTGTCTCAGTCTCGGGCAAAGAGGACTCAGGATGTTATTTCAAGATCAGTCAAGACCAGCAGTGATATTAAACTGTACATTGTCTGATTTATTTACTTTTTGCTTCAGATGCAACCAATAACTTGACTCACTTCTAATTTAAATTCTTTGTAGAATATGTGGTAGCTGTCTGGAGGAGATACCATAATAAGATATATAATTAATTATGTATGACTGTGTTACTTAAATAAGCAGCTGCTTCCTTTAATACATCCCAGTACAACATAATGAAACTGATCATTTCTTACACTGTATAAGTTGTGTCTTTCTTTGTCACAATTGTCCTATAATTTGATAGTAATACAAACAAATGTGTGAACTAATCTACAACAGAAGTACAGTAGGATATGAGAAGGATTTATGACCAGTTGTCCCCACTTCTGCAGGGAATTTTCTGACTCTGTTTTTTGCCACTTTTTGTATTGTTTTTGTCAGCATTTCCATATACAAAAAGTGGGGGACTGTTAAAAACTGTAATATTAATTAATGAAAGAAGACAACATTATATTATTGACCAAAAAATAATCATGCAAGCTGGAAAACCAAAGGAAGGAAACACCAAAACTTGTTATATTATTTGTTTCTGTTCTCTGCTGGTATCCAAACATTTCTTCCTTCAACATTTCATCAAGCATTTACATTGCTGCAAGCTGTTGTACAGTAATTTTGAGCTGCACCGAAAAGCAGCATGCTCTGAACTTGACAGAGGATTGCACGAATCATGAAGTACGGAAGCGATGTTTGCATATTTGTAAATCAGGATTAGAGGCCAATCTCGGAGAAGGTTGATTGAATCGGGCCGTCCGTCTTCCTCCCGTCCTAAGCCCCTTGGCGCTTTCAGGAGGGGAGAGATAAAGGGATTTGGGCTCTCTGAGATTTGCAGTGAGACTTCTTATACACCCCCCCACCTCCACCTCCCACCCGCAGCTGCCGAGCAGATTGTTTTCAACCAGGGCCTCAAGGCAAGTGCTAACAATACATTTCTCACATTCGTGCTTTCAATACCTCTGACATGGCTTTTTTAATAGAATGTTGCTATGTCGCTGGTATGATATGATGTTTGTACATCCAGCCAGTTTGGGTCCTTATGCAAAAATATGGCAAATCTGCATTCTGAGATAATGTTCAACCCTCCTGAAAATGAAGCATTTGTGTCACTAGGTGCCATCTATTTCAGTATAACACAATTTGAACCAGGAATGTGTTGTGCTTGTGTTTCAGTGAGACCAAACGGACTGTCATATCTCCTTTCCACTCAGTGGTAAAAAGCTAAGCAGACTTTTCTTTGCACAATCCAAACATATCCAGTACTTTGCTTTTCCTGTCATCTGAAGCACAAACATCGTCAGGAGAGTAGCTATGAGAGCTAATTTACCACAGATAATATTCTTCATCTATCCAGAAATTACTAGGCCCAAAATAAGCAATGTAGGCTGATTATGTAAACATTAATTTCCATCACAACAGAAATAACATCTGCTCTCATTTGTTTCTCTGCTACACAAGTGGAAGAAAACATTATTTATTCATTAGTGAAATATAAAAGGTTGAATTAAACTTCACTTCCAAATCTGGGAATACCCAAAAAATTCAACACAGGTTGAATAGGTGGAAAAATATTATTTCAGTCGACTAGTGGAGGATATTGTAAATCTAACTGCCACTCATTCAAATCATGTGAAATACCAGTATTTTTCAGCATAGTTTTTCCCTCAAGCTTGGAGGTATGAGGCTCGTAAGACTGGAAATAATCAAACTGAATTCACAAAGTCCCCATGTAAAAACACAGAGATGATCTAGTCTTACATAAATGTACACTGGCTTGATGAACTGGACTGTGAGTGCCAAAAGCTGACAGTACAACAGCAGTATTAAAGATTTTATATCCGATGACAAATGGTGGACTTGTAAAGGTAGTCTCTTTACAGTATGAAAAGAAATACTGACCTCTGAGAACCTTTGAACATCCTGCGTGAGGGTCCCCACGCGGCTCCAGTTGTAGTAATTGAGGAACTTCACTACCGCTGGGTTTACGGCGTTGTCTGACGGGACCGTGCGGAAGAAGTTGGGGTACTTTTTCTTGTCTGCCAGCACTGGGGTCGTTGCTGCAAATGACAGCTGGAATGACAAAAGAGAAACAAATAAAGTGAGACCTGCTGTTTGGGTGAGTGTCATAAAAAAAATCCCAGTAACATAGCGTCAGTTGATGTTAATACAGTATCATTGTCTGAATTAAAGCGCTGATGACAAATGTCAGGTTTGCCCTTTCTTTCGACAGTGGCCTTTTGTCATTTCATGGCTTGAACCTCAGTCGTACAGCTGTGACAACATGCGAAAATTCATACTTGACGTGTGAACAAAGCAGGAGGGATCGACTGATACGGTGTTACTCAAGGGTGATTCTAATTATTTGTAATCAAGGAGACCGATAACAGATATTTGAAACTGATGCAAATTTGCAGTAAAGATGAACATTTTAAATTAACTTGAAAACAAAATATGTTTAAGCTGAATGTCTAAACAAACGCAAAAACTACAATTCAATAATATTTCAACAATATTTGACAGTTTTCACTCAGTCATGAGTGATAATCAGACTATCCCTGCAAAGCAGCTCTTTCAAATTACTTGAAATTTCTGCAAAATAGCACTGTCCAAGTGTGATAGATTTTTAAATATTGGGTGGAACAGATGATGTCTGTACATGTGACCTTTCAAGCTGGCTTCACGTGGTGCCAATTTGTGTGTGAGCATGCGTGTATTTGAGTGATACTCTGTGGACGCAGGTAAGTTCATGTTTTTGTCTATTTGCATATGTTTTGATGGTTGGAAAAAAGCAGCTTAGGAACATAATTCACCTCCAGGTTGGCAAGTTAAAAGCATTTCCGTTCTCCACATGCAGACAGTTTTCATCAGATTTCTCACACACCTCACCAAGACTAAAATGTGCTGAATTTCAAATACTAATTGCCATTTTACTGTTATTCAGTTTCACCACTGCAACCTAAGCACATTTAAGCACATCTCCTATAAAGCAATTGATGTTCAAAAAAGAAGAAGAAATTTAAATGAAACAGTATTTTTCTGATGTGTTAACAGAGTAATGAACTAAATATGATGCAGCAAGCATAAAATTTGCAGACTGCAATATGGTAAAAACTGTGAGTGTAACTTGAAGGTACGCTCTGGAGTTGTGGCCACCGGTGCTAATATAGAAATATAGAGAAATGTCCAGCTGATGAACATGATGAGGAAGAAAATGCATGGCTAGAAAGATGGAAAATAAGCAAGAAAGACCTTTAATCTGAAACTAGTCAAGCAAAAAGCATGTGAAATTTTTTAATAATAATTAAATTAATATTGTGACAGCATCAAATGACTCATTACTAAAAGAATGTGCACGTGATAATTTACTGGTGTTACACAGTGTTAGGGGTTAAATCTCATTGATGTTCTATGCATATTCTCCAATCTAAAATATATTACACATAAAGCTCCATCTCTCATTTTAACACACACACACACACCATCGCCACTCAGAGTGGTCTTCACCTCCAACTATCCCATCTTTCACTTGTCATTTCTATGCTAATCAAGTTTTGCTCTCTCTCTCTCTTCCACTTTGTAGGACACTTTCGACAATAGGTCACTCATTTTCTCCAGAGGCAAAAATAGCTGTAATTAATTTCTGCATTAATTTGAGAATGAGACAGTCTGGTCTGTATATAATGTAACAGCCAGCGTACAGTCAAACTAATATCAACTACTTAATTGTATAATGACTCTTTATAAGTGATGCTTTTACTGGAGTTTGTAGAGTCCACAATTTCGGACAAATTGTCCTGATTTCATTTTGTGTATGAGTTCCTGATGACTACAGATGATTACATTTTAGTTGTTCAATGTCAAAGCTTAAGGTCAGGAAAAATATGTTTATATATTTTTATTAGTAAACTACAGTTGAGCTGTCTGTCAAAGAAAAACTTGTTATTTAATGAACGGAAGCTTACATCAAATAAAATGAATGAGACCAGAATGACTCCTGAAAAAAAATGTATTGACTTAGTATTTTTAGAGAGAAGTTCAATGTAAGTCTATGGGATCCAGGACTTTTTTCGAGCCTGCCCCTACTGGCCGTCAGCGGTATTACAATTTAAGATACTTCCACATTGGCTTCACTTTGGAGCAGCGGTCCTTACGCCTTCGTCAAGATCTAGTGCCACAAAAAGTTTGATATTGTTGGAAGTTGTTGTGACTCTTCATCTCCGTGAAGCCATTGTTGGGGATGGTATGTTGTTGTCAGGAATTTAGCTGCCTTGGCAGAGGTTTGCACTCTCTGTGTGCTCTCTAGTATTTGTATTGTTTCTATAACACGTCCTTTAGTCATTGTCAGTGTGCTGTCCTTTATTGAAAACAAAGCATAGAGTCTGTGGCTGTGTCTGTTTTATCGTTGTAGACATGCAGAACTTTCTAGGAGAGGTCTGTAAGGTACTGTATGTTGTGGCACACAGGCTCCGAGGCTACCTAGCAGCTGAACTGAGATAATAAGGCACTGCGCTCTATTTTCAATGTCCTATCTCTGTTAATTTAATGAGCGATATGAATCAGTGCAGGGTTAATTACATACTTTGTAGAGATTAAGCAGAACTTGTGATTCATGATAGCGATCAACACAAGGATATTGTAATTCTGACTAAGACCAAGAGGTACGTCAGTAGATTTCCTTAAAGTGTACTAAAGCCTTGAGGAGTTCAAGCACCTCCTAACTTTAAGGATGACTGTGATCTTCTCATTAAGCCTCTATCAACTTCGAGACATCTTTACTACTCATTAATCATGGTGCTGCCTGAATAATTGGACATTCATTCAAAACCTGATTAACTCTGAAAATGTTCTGTAACATGGTTGCAAAGATAGAAACTTAAACACATAATTACACAAATATAAAAAAGATCAGAGGACATTCAAAAGTCAAAACTCATTTACAAAGCAGGACTGACATTCCCTGGATAGATTAGTATGGTTTAAGATATTATAAGCTATGACAGTACAATGTAGCTTGTTAAGCATCAAATGAAAACATGTTCAACATCTTCTTTGTTCTGTAAAAAAGAAGAAAACAATCCCTTATATACTGGAGTACGTTAGCTGGAAGATGTACCCAAATTGCTTGCCTCTTTCAACATACTCATCAAGCACCATGCTATCAACCTTAAATAGATTTCACTGGATCCTAAATCTACAAGTCTTCACCCAGCCAGTGGGAAACCACTTTCTGCACAGACCCACAGGAGTTTGTGTTCACAAATCAACCAGAGGGGCTTGGAAGCACATGGATTACAGCCATCAGTTAAGCAGGAAGAAAGGCCTTTATCTCGCTACCACTGCTAAATCCAAAATCACCCACCAGTCTTAGAGGGCTTCAAGGGGTCTTTCCAGTGTTGCCTTAATCTCCATTTAGCTAAGGCTGTTTGCTACACCCACACTGGGAGATGCTCCTATGGATCTCTAATAAGAGCTACTGATTTTCTCAAACTAAACCGATTGCACCAGTCCCCCCTCAACTGCCCTGAGGATGTATTTTATGGTGAGAAAAGGGAAGAGCAAGAAAAAAAAGGACTAAAATGTGCACATAAAATGAAATTAAAAGACCGCCAGAGAGCAAGTATTACCAGTTGTCCATTTGGTTTTCTGTTGGGAAGGAAAATAATTGGTCGATTTCACAGTGTCATGAGCAAATGCAAGCCGTGACCTTTTGTTATTACTGGTTCATAAGGTCAGCTAAAGGTTGGTAATAAAAAAAAACACACAAAGCATAAAGTCAGCCACTAGGAATCTATAAATCCTCCGATTAACTTCACCTAACAATGTGTTATCAAAGTGTTGTAGTGACACAAACATGTAGACACACACTACACAAGACTTAGACAAGACAGTTTTTTTTTACCACTTGAAAAGCCAGAGAGAAATCTGTATCATCTATTAATATTCACAAACTGAAAACCCAGTAGACAACATCAAGGCATAGTAATCAATTTTTAATTTCTTTACTCTCCCAGAGAAGGTCAGCTGCAGACCTTTCAGGGTTGCTGAATTCGAGGTCATCAAATGTATTCATATAATGCTTGTCATATAAAATCTGATATTTTTTCTTTAATAATCAATCTATTTGTTGACTGATGATCAATAAATGTGTATCTCACACCATTCTTGGAAATCTGTACGGTCTCTTTTCAGTCCAACTGGGCCCTAATCTCTAAATTAAGATGAACCATTTATAGCAGAAAATAAAAATTGAGTATTAATGTCCAGTTAATGACATTAGTTCCATCTGTTTAATCTCAGATATAAAAATCTAGGACAGTGACAGAATTATGCAGTATTTCCATTGGGCTACTGAATCCAGGTCAGCTGATGTGAGGGTATAGAGGTTACAAAGATAAAACACTTTTTTCCCCCTCCTATATCATGAAGACAATCCAAGTCAGCTCAATCTATTGTGGAGGACAATATATTGAGACAGTCGAGATGAGAGGGAGCTCCGATGTATTATTTAAAGAATAGGCTAGTTTTTTATCTAACACCGAAGAGCCTTTTTCAGAGGAAAAGCCAAAAATAGTTCTATGATATCACACATCTGAGAGTAGTGGCTTATGTAAGAGGGTTTTAAAGAGGACCGGCCCAAATAGGATGGTGGAGAGCCCTACACCAGTGTCAGATTTACGCATGCCATGTGCACATTCGCACATAGATCAGGTTAAGGCACAGGATTCACACTCTCTCTGACCACATCTCTCTGATACACACAAACTAAAGCAGCCTGCCTTTGCCAGGAGCAATTAAAACTGTGGCGAGTGGCTCTGGGCATCTTCTTCCTCTCATTTAAACAGGGTCACTGAGGGTTTTGAGGAGCCTTCTGGCCCCGCTGAGATGTAACGTTTCTGCAAAGACTTGAGGTGATACCATTGTCATAGTGATCTATTAAGGCAGTGTGTACATGCATCTGTTAAAACTTTATATTTAAACAAATACAGAAGCTTCCAGCTTAAGTCACAGATAAAGCTAATTTTGGTATTAAGGTGCACATTTTCAGCATTAACTATTTGCTTATTAGCATACGTATTAGTAAGTTTGTTAGTACTGGCTCTTTATTAGTTCTTATAAAGCACTTTTTAATGCCTTATTCTGCATGCTTGTAACTACAAGACCATTAACTAACATTTTTCCCTCAATAAAATACAGATTACTGTTTACTGAGAATAAGTAAGGAAGGTCTTAGTACATGAATCTTAATATGTTTTTCTCAGTATGGGCCTTATGAAGGTGGTATTATTAGCCATTAATAGCACAAAGGCCCATTTGCAATCTCCAACCTAAGGCCTGATCATTAACTCTCATGTGACATTACCTTGATGACACCAAGACATGTTTCATATTATCAGCATTTTTTATTCTTTCATTTATTTTTACTTTCCTCACGACCAAAGCACTTGAGTCGGGAATTGCAGAACAATCAGTTTAATCATTTGTTTTGTGTGAAAACATGAACAATAAACAAGGTGTGTAACATAGCATATGCTTGTGTTCCTCTGATTTGATGTGTATTTAGGTGCCATCTTAAATCCTTGTTTCCATGTAAATTTTGGCTGAGACAGAGTAAGACTCAGCGCAAGGTTAGGTGTTTCACTGCATACTATACAGTACCCGGAATATAGCAATAGTTCACCGTTTTGGGAAATATGACATGCTTTACTTTAAGTGATAGATGAGGAAGTTGTTTATCGTCTGTGGATGGAGCTTGAACAGGAAGAAAATTGCTTAACATAAAGACTGGAAATAATGGAAATTGTGGCCTAGCCTTATTCTAAAATTCAAAACCTCACAGAAACTTTAATGCTCAACACTTGCACCTTGATATTGTTCAAGTTTGTTTATTGAACAGTTTAATTCAACACATTTGTCAACATACACAGACATTCCAGATTGTTTCATTAAAGCCCTTAATGCCAACGAAGTCTGCAAAATGTGCCTCTGTTTATATCTTATGCAAGATACGTGTGTGATTTGGCAAGCTATTGGGAATCAATTGTGAATAAATTAAAAGGCACACCTCCCAACCTTTCTTAGAACCAATGTTTTAAAGGAGAAATAAGGAAGATGCAAAAGCGTGTCTAATCACATTGATAGATCTAATAGCATTGATTGGTCCTAGCGGGAACACGATCTGCTGGTGCAAATTGTCTGGTTGGCCTTTGAGTAATGAAGTGCCTATCATAGAGACAATAAATAAATTAATGTGAAATATCAGCTCTTTTGCAATGGTTTTCCTTTGATTTCCAAAGTCAGCCCTGAACTGTAAAAGGTGAGACTAAGTTGAATTAATACTTACTCAATAAATAAATGCAGCATATACTGAATTAGTTAGACTAAAGGTAGTTTGAACAAATAAGTTGACTTAAATGTATTGAAATCATTTATTGATTCATATTAAATGATTTCGGTAGAAAAAAATTGATATCTGATATCTGATATTGAGGAGACTTTAATGTAGAAAATGAAAGAGTAAGGAAATGTATTTTACTCATTTTAAAAGTCACTAACAATCATTTTGAAATTCCACCTGGTTTTGTTGCTTATTTTGAAATAATATTAAAAAGAAAGTAAAGTTTTAAGATA
>JAPQRN010000003.1:5735113-5749005 GCA_037367275.1 Coranthus polyacanthus | reverse complement strand
ATTAATAATACACATCTTTGAGACTTACCCGAAGCTTTGTTTTATTAACTCTAATTACTTTCTAAAATGTCAGTATTAGTGATATATTTCACTCTTAATTACCAAACTGACAATTAAAAATCAATTTCTTTATTGTAAATGGCATCTCTTGGCCCACATTTTGGGAATTACTAGCCTAAACCTCACAACTCTTGGGATGCAGGTCACCTCAGTGCCTCATATGAAATTCCTGTACTGTGTTTTTTCTCAGCCATGCACTCAGTGGAAGGCTTTGTTGCCGACTTATCTTCAATCTGGCTACAGCTGCAGTTTCTATAAATGAATAAAATACAACAATTTAATCTCCGTCTTTTTTTTTCTTTTTTTTTTTGAGTAACACGTAATCGCACAATGATCTTAATTTTTTTCTTTAAAGTGTAAATCTTGACAGTGAAGGTTGAAATTTGTGCACAGTGCATCTATACCCGTGGCATACATTTATGAGAAACCCAAGAAACTGTTGATTCTGACACATGTAAATAAAATCACAGCAGTAGCATTAAGTGGTTGTTTAAAGGCTTCATCTATCAAATGCAGTCGTGTGTGCATCAGACTTCAACTGTGTACACATGCGTAAAAAATCCCACAGACATAATGTTTTCACAATTTCACATCATCTGGTCTAAGAAAATAACACGGGAAGGAAAAAAAAAATTGCTTCGTGAAGAAATGTGCTGCCAGTCTTTCCTCAGAGGAGCACCATGTTTACTGACGCTCAGTAAAGTATTAAAATATCTGACAGAAGAGCGAATAAATCACACAGTGCAATATTCGTTCTATAATAGCTTATGTATGGGCAGTGCAGGGGAAGCCCACACACAGGCGATTCATGTTGTGAGTGGGCAAACATTTCACTGGAGACAGCCAGCATTCGCAAATTACTATCTTTTAAGTTGGCAGACATCTAGTTTTTCTCCCTCTCTCTCCCCCATTTGCTCGAGAAAAGCATTTATAGCCCATACTTGTGGGATTTTATCTGTTCCATTTGGTCCAATAATATTCACATGTGACTCTTCCCCCTGCTTTTCAATTAAATTGTTAATGAAGGCAACGATAAATAAAGCATGGGTACACAGAACAGACACGGCATGTAGGAGAGAGGAAGAAGAGAAAAGCACACGCCTCTGTGCCAAAGCAAGAGGAGGATGCTGGGAACACCCAGATGGTTTCATGAGCAACCCTGTCTCCCTCTGTCACTTTTTTTTGTTGTTCTGTACGTTCTCTCTGTCTGTTTTCCCACCACTCTCCAAGGACAGCAGTGTGTTGTTTTTCATGCAGAATCAGAATACAGGTTGGATAAAAGAGAGGATGCTTTGTCGATTGTTCATAAACACTCAGCAGAATAAAACTGAAAACCTCTGACTGGGAACAACAGGTGCCTTTTAATGCATTAAACAATGAGAGCCTGATACCTTACAATCACATTTTTTTCCCTTATAAGTCTCCTTTTCTTGTCTCATTTGACTTTTTGTCACCCTCTATTGTTTTGTATGTGTGATAACGAGAAAAACTACAACGTTTCTTCACATCTGTTTATAGTGGGACTATTCTCTTCTGATGTCAGCGTGTGAAGCTTAAATGCTGTTGTCTAAAGTATAGTATCATATCACTGTGTTCAAGTCGCAAACACAAGGAATCTGACAAAATGTGATGTGTGACTGTTTAACAATTGATTAGGAACTGAAAAGGCAATGGATGATGAAAATCTGGATGACCATATTTCAAGGTAAAACAATCATTAGATAACAGCTATGGTTCCTTGCTAACATTATCGTATGATGTGATAGGAAAGGTGGCAATTTATTCTAAAATATCTGTCGGTCTTGCTGTCTTTTCACCTGATGAAGTGCTTGAAACACACTTTTGTGTTGGATGTAATCTGTATAAACATTACATTACAGGAATATGTGTTGAATACCAGAACATTTCTGAATCAGCTGAAAACACATCCATCAGGAGGGGAGTATTTTATTGTCTGATAAGAGTATTGGGCTAGGGTGTGGCAAAATGTTTTAATAGTGCCCCTACAAAATTTCTCCCACATCAGGATTAACCTAGACATACCAAATTTGAGAGGCACACATATTAGGTCCAGACATACAAAAAGCCTATTGCAGCCACACCTTAAACTCAACAGGAAGTCTGCCATCTTGAATTAAGTGTCCCATTTTGGCCCTGTTTGTGCCATTTCCAGCCCTGTAGTTTAACTAACTGCTCCTAGAGAGTTAACCCAAGAGACTTCCGGTGTGGTCAGTTTCAGCTAAAGACCTTTGGGATGAAAAGCTACACAGTTAGCTAGGAAGTAATCGAATGCTAACATTAGCGGTTATCTAACAGTAGGTGATGAATTATCAAATATGCTGATCTATTGGTAAGCAGTGACATGACAGATTCCCTTCATATAGGCGTTGAACAGAGCAATATGACAATATACTACGTATATAATATATAGATAAACAGCATCTGGGCTTCCCTCCCCGAGCACGATATGGCCACTGTGTGAATATGGTCTATTAGTTATGGAATTTCTGTCTGAAATACTTCAATCAATTTATTCATTCATTGCAAATATTTTTACAATTAGACGTGCCAGAAAAGGTTCTGCTAACTCAGGGAGCACTATGAATGCGAGGAGTGATGAGAAGTCAGTGGAGAAAGCTAATACTCCATACATACCGTGTAGACAGAATCTGACATAAAAGTACATGAACATGAGCTTACAATATGAGTATCAGTGATATAAAGGAGGAAGCTGGGTTAGTGTAGAGACCTGCGCAATAATCAATAATTACAATTAGAGAATCCAAAGTTCAATTCAGTGCTTTATTGGTAAATGTAAGGGATCCTCATGAAAATGTTACACAAAATACTACATATATGCTTATGTGAAGTAAACAAAACCTCCCCGTTACTCTCATTATCCAATGCCTGTGTCTCTGTAAAGGATTGCAACGGATTGCATTACAGAGGTTAGGCAAAATGAAATCTAATGCGACACTGCAGCACTGCTGGAGTTCCAGTGCCTTGTCCCAAGTCTGAGAAGAAGTTTGTGGCCACTTTAATTGGTTATGCATCCTTGAAAAAGCTCTCCTTGAGTCAATATTAGTCAGACCACCAAGCCCATTTCCCTGTTTTACACTCTCTCTTTCTTCCTTCATTCAAAAGAAAGACAATAACGTAATCCTTCTGATTTATCACGACTGCTCTCAGCCCCACCTCCCTCCTCTCATCTTTACTTCTCTCTTCATCTCTCTCCATTAGACAGCTAATTTGATTTGCAGGCTATCTCTCCCCTACTTCCAGCGAGCAAAGAGACCTACTGTACCAGTACACCAATGATTTCCTATCACACGGCCATTGCATTATTTATACATCTGATCACTGCTGCAAACAGTTCTAGAGAATTTATCAGCTATTCTCAAGTGGTTGCTAGAGTTTCTTTGAGCTTCCATTTTTTGACTTCTATTAATAGAATGACTGCAGAGTGACTACTATGTGTATGAACAGGTACATGAAAATAAAGCCTGTGCCCACAGTGACAGATTACAGTCAGTGACGGTGTTATTCTGAGAAAGTTTTTAAGCAATTTTCGTATTTAGACAGGGGTTAGAGTAGTGTCGCAGTTTTTTTATAGGATTCAAAACCAAAACTATCATCCTCTACAGCCCATCAAACTACTGTTATCATTAAAAGGAGGCGCTAGATGAATTTCTGTTGTATAGGAGGCAAATGTGTAAAAACTGGAAATATGTGGGAGTGGACGCTTAGAATGGTAGCAGATTTAAAAAGATAACTGTTGATTAATTAGCAACTGTACATTCATCACTGGTGTGAAGTGGAGTTTTAACACATATACACAAAACATACTTCCACCTTTATATTCCATTCATAAGGAAATGGGGGAGAGTGGACACCTCCTGTTTTGTAGTAGGGAGGGTGAAACGCAAAGTTATCACTCCCTTGGGTCTGAGATGAGTCTCATGGTGAGCACCGCAGGGAATGCATTATCATCCCAATTAGAAAACACTCCACTGATAGGGGCATGTTTCACCACAGAAATTAGTCATCTAACTATTTTGAATAAAGGACAAACATGTTAAAATATACATGATTTGCATGAATATTCGTCCCATTTTCGCGCACACACAAAGTCCATAATAATCGAGTTATACCCTTTAGTTTCTCAGAGGAGAGAGATGCTGGTTTGAAGAGTTTTTAAATTATATAAAAAGGGAATGGAAAAAGAATGAGGACACAGGAAGTGACAGAAATATATCTACTGTTATGTATTAAAAATAAGGTGCATGTGACGGCACACTCACAGTGCACTATTCTTAACACCAGAGAAGTATTCTTTGGTGGTGGGCACTCAGTCTTTCTGCAGTGACTCACTGAAACATGTAAAAAACATGTATCCACACCACATTACTCACACACAGGAACACACTTGTGTCTTGTCAAAATGCTTGTCAAAAATCTTTAAAAATCAAACTGCTTCCACACAAACTCAACATGGTCTCACAGACGAGCAGCACAATGCATGAGGCTGGACAAAAGTGTTTGAAAAATACTGTCATTGAAAGAACCACAAGGGAACAGAATTGAATAATCAAATATGGCTCTTCACATGGCCTTCATTTCCCAGTGTGTGACCCTGCCGTGGGCTCACTGGATTATTGCTTACAGATTATTCCTCCAAAACCAGAGGGGAGTCATGCCCTATGTTTTCGCTCTGTCAGGAACAGCATTCCCCCCTGAAATGAAAATGAGTCGGAGGCTGGGTACTCGACCCGGTTTGCAGAGCTTGAAAGCAACACATTTAGTGACTGTGTTTACTTTAATGGGGAATATATGTACTATATATGTACATATATATATATATATATATATATAATGAATGATATATTGTTACTCTTGTTATACTCAAATAACTCTATAACATAACATTGAACGGTAACATCTCAATTTGACATTGCAGAATCTCATCCACTAAATTTGAGGCATTCAATGGGAATAAGAAATCGCAAAACAGAGAAAGACAGAAATAGAACGCAGTGAGAAAATGTGACAGACAGACAGAGACAGGTAGGAGTGTGGATATTGCTCATATACCTTTACACGCAACAGCAAAACAAGATTTGTCCGGATTTCATAACTGCTGCTGCATTATGTTTATTATACCCAGCAATTACATAACGTGCTTTGACATGTCAAGTGGAAGAGGGGCATTTATTTTATTTTATTTTTTGGGGGGGGAGTACATACTTTGTGTACAACTATCCGCAACAACTATATTTTGAAACCCTTTTGTTCTCCTTGTAAAATAGAATGATTAAAGATTTTATTTCTATTCTCAACAACAAGCAGCTTTAATTCTGACAGTATGAGTCCTCCTCTTTCTGCTCAAATTGAATGAGCCCTGCTCTTCTTCCTCCCCCTCTCAATCTGTGCTGACCTGCACAAAGTGGGCACTCCTTAACACTGCATCTATTATATATTACTGTTATACTTTGGTGCGCTATGAGATGATTACTGCAGTGACAATATATGCAGGTCTACATATAATAACGTATTTCCTCAAATTAAATCCGGTAGTAAATTACAAGCTGGGTCTCCGATAATGGCCGGGGCTGTGGTTGACACTAATAAATAAATGCCGGTTCTCAAATACAGGCTGGGGAAATTCAACAATATAATCATGCTATTTTCAACACTTTGTTGTTCTGGATTACTCATCTCAAATGTCCAATTGAGTGGCTGTGTGTGTGTTAATGTCTTTTTGAGCCAAAACATAATCTGTAGTATTGTGCAAGTGCAAATGTTTCACAATAAATGCACAATAAAAGACGTGAAGGGTTACTGTCAACTGAAACAATAGAATATATATGTATATATATATATATATATATATATATAGAATAGAATAGAATAATTGGTAAACAGAACGGTTACAGGAAGTGTTGAATTTGTGTTAAGTAATGCAGTAACTTAAACAAGGCAAACAATACTTCATAGCAAATGACCAATGACCAATTATGACCAATTATATTTATCAAACACAGGGAATTGAAAATAAAGACCTGCCTTTAAAGATTCAGTTTACGTTAGCTTTTTGGCATCATTGTGCAAAAATTCCATTATTACCTTTCAGCATATTGTAATTGAAGTGGTCTGAGAGGAAACTAGAATTCTGCACCACCACCACCACCACCCGACTGTAGGCTGTAGAAAATCTACCTGTGACACAGCCTTTTGGACACAGCATCAGGTAGGGGGATTAATATGTGATTGACAGCTTTAATTACTGTTTGCTGTTAAGATTCCAAAAACACAACTCTACTGCTCTATGGCTCGTCACAGAAGTAACACGGCAGCTCACCTTCACTTTTCCATAGCAGCATGAAACAACATCACATCATCTCTATTTATATTTAGTCTTTTGGTTTGCACAGACAGGAGAGACCTGCTTGCAAACTTTTATCTTCTGCAGCTGAGTTAGTAAAGACTAGTCACTACTTAAAGGGGTTATATGTAGTATTGATATTCTTAACTATCAACAGCAGGGGGAAGTCACGTACAGAACGCACTCACAGCTACCAAAACCACCAACAAATTAACACTACATATCCACAGACTGATTTAAGTCTGAAACTCTGTATTATTTATCTGTAACATCATGGCAACTTCAAGGTTTCTCCATCAAACAAAAAGAGAGCCGGTCAAAATAACACAGAAAATAACACTGTGTCTTAGAATCTTTTTCTTCTCTTTATTCTAAACACTCTAAGGATACTTAGAGGTCATTTTTTTATAATCTAAAGGGGAAATACTACATACAGCTCCTTTAAGGAAAAAAAAAGGTATTTGAATATAGTACAAATACTATAAGCGGTCACATAAAAGAGTAACTCTAGATAAAGAAATGAAAGTGTATTGAGAGAAGACAGAGGTGCACAGGGACAGACTTGGACAGAAAGACAAGCAGACAGTCGGAGGAATTCTACCCACATAAACATCTCTTCTGAGGCCACAAGGACACTGAGACTGGACCTGGTGTAGCATTGATCACAGCCATCTGCTTTAGCCAACACATTGTGATTACACTTTGCAGTAGTATTGACTTTGTGTTAAATCCTGGTCTGTCACAAAAACTCACAGCAAGCACCTTTCGCGTTTCTCTCACCCTTGCCCACCTTGCTTTTCATCTCAGCCCATGTCCAATCTTCTCATATTGATAGATACTCACTCTGTGTGACTGTGAATACCCCATCTTTTCACACTGTGGCCCACAACATATCTTGGGGCAATAGTTAATGAACAGGTTCCAACAACTGGGGAGCTTGTGCCAAATTGCTGATGGCATTAGCCTTAGGGCACTTACAAAACAACTAGAAAAGGTTTCCCAGTAGCTCCTCGGCTGATTATTGAGTCTGGACTCGGTGCCTCCTCTGTGGCAGACCTTGCGCACTGTCCAGAATCTACAAAACGACCCCCAAGTAGGAGCAATGGTCTTACAGGCAAATCTTTTAGCATTTTTTTTAAATCAAAACCAGTCTTTCCTGATATCTAATGGTCTTCCAGACACTCAGAATTTTAACCAAATATGCCAAATAATCTTTTTACTGATTTGTGATGTTTTGTCACAAATGATTCTCTGATTATCTAAAGCATGCATGTGTGCTGGTTTGTTCACATTAGAGCATCCGGCTGCTCTTCTTCCATCAGCCAGTGCCACCTACACATCTTTGGAACTAGAAGAAGTTAGCCTTCGGGGCTTCCTGGCAGAAAAGCTTTAGGAAGTCATGTGAGGTAGTATAAAGAGTGAAAAAGAGGAGCATTTCATCGTGGATGAACAGGTTGTACACAGGACTATCCTGCAGAAGAGTGGGGTTTATGTTGGAACTATGATTTATAGCATTTGTTTTATTATTTTCAGTTTTTAGTTGCAGCCTGGTTAAGTTTACTTGGTTGGGTTTAGGGAAAGAATACGGTTTGGGTTAAAATAGACTCTCTTGCCACGACTGAAATGATAATGATAATGAAAGTCTTTCTGCCAGGAAGGCCTGAGGGCAAACCTTTCCCATGTGCAACACTGTTTCACATAACCTAGAACTTTAAAATATGCAGCCCAAGAGACCATTCTCCGCACTTTGGATTGTTGAATTTCTTAGGTGAAGCCTCAGATATTATTTTTCATAACTTTTGAACAACTGTATAATAGGAAGGAGCAGTAAAAATGAAGTTGATTTTCAGTTTTACTTTAGCTTTTATCTAGAGCTCTGTGGCCAAAGTGAAAATAATTTTGACCTAAAAGAACTAAAGAACATGCAAATACAATATTAGGAACACAGGCATTTAAATATGGAAATGCAATGTTGTGTTCAAACCAACTCAAATACTTTCATGTCGCCTCTCTCTTCTCTCTCTCCTGCCTTGGTTCCTTTCCTCATTCCAGCCTTTTCTCTGCTGTCTGACTGTATTAGTACCTTTATTTGATATTCACAAAATGCATTACTGTGCTGTGCAACCTTCCTCACCCTCAGGGGAGGCTACACTTGCCGGTTTCTCCTGAGAAAACGGAGAATAGCAGATTCCTCTCCACTGCTCAACAGCCGTCCAGTCCTCTGGGCAACAACTCTACCGCCTCCCTGCTTGTCAGAACACCTCTTTGCCATGCAAATTGCTTTGTTTTATTTGACGCTCTCGCTCTTCCCAAGCATCCCCTCTGCAAAAGGCAGTTTGGAAAGAGAAAAAAGGTCCTTTCTCCCCATTTCAAAATTCTGCCTTTGAAACCGTTTTAGCCCATGCTGATAGGGGAAATGCTATGTCCCGGTGGATTTATGACTACAGGGTCAAAGGGGAGGGGTTTCCAACGGGGGGCTTTTTGCAGGTACAGAGTGGGCTCTGTTTAACTGGAATGTCTAAGTCAGTGGTTATAGTTAGATAGAATTAAATCATTAAAATAGAGCAAAATTTGCATTAGTAGCAGGGATTTCCCTGGGCTTTCACAGGGCATTCTGTGTTCCAGCATTTTTAAGCAAGCCTCTCCCATGTGGTTAGTGGGTTTGGGGGTCCTACTGCAAGAAAATTTCACATTTTTGATAAAAAAACAAAACAAAAACAAAACATAATTTTGGACCATTATTACGACTGTATCTGCATACAAAAATGTGGAAAAGCTACACCTGATGAAAATTAAACAACATCCAAAAAGCTTAAAAATAAAACTTGCTAAAGAAGTCACTGTAGACCAGTTTCAACCATTACATCTGGGAAAAGTAATTTTAGTTAGTTTTGATGCTCTCCACATTGATTTTACATTAATTTGGCTCAGGTGGTGCCCAAAATACCTCATCTTGTAATGGTAGGGAAAATCCTGAGTAGTAAGTTTTGAGCGTGAGTGCTTTACCAAGTTATTGACTGATATAATGCTAAGTGGGTACGTGTACACGTCCCTCTTCTGTCAGTAGCAGCAGAGGTCTGAATTAGTAGTGTAAGAAAATATATGAGTATCGTGATATTATGTTTTATGATGCTGTGTCAATTCTTAAAAACACTGTATTGATTTTTAATTGTTTATATGGAAAGATTCATGGCAGAGAGTGGTTCATTTTGTGTTGTGTTTCAGTCCTCATTTCATCTCCCCATACTGCTCTATGTTATTCAGGCACCTCCACACGGTGTGAGTGATGGAGCTTTGAGGGGAGGGGGACACAGCATTCACCTCCCTGAAGCGTGGCTGGAGGGTGGTGAGCACCTCTCCTTTGCTACACACAGATACACTCTAAAAAGGAAATGCCCAGGTTTTCCACTTGCCTGCATCAACCCAGGAGAAACCCTAAGGTGAGTCCGGCATCAATAAGAGCCTGCAACACAGAGTCTATGGGGGCCACAAAGAGAGAGCATTCAAAACTGAGTAACACTCTTGCAAAGGTGTTTTCTACTGGAAAAAAATGACATGACCATCTGAGAGTATTTTTAAGTGGGTACATGTCGGTTTGCAAAAGTGCTGGTGCTGGTAAGAGGTAGTTCCTAGGTAGGACCTCTGATTCACTGTTAAAAGAGAGTTACTTGGTAAATAAATAAGTGCAATTTTTACTTTTTAGTTTTAAATAATACTAAGTTGAATAAAGCATACTTAAATCCTTTATTGATTACATTTTAACCACTTTCAGTAGGGAAAAAAATCATAATTTTGAGTAGGCCTTATAATGAAAGCACAAATTTATTTATTTTATTCATTTTAAAGACATTCATATATTTTTCTATCCAATGTGTTTTGTGTTTTGAAATAATATTTGAAAGGGTAATAAAGACGACTAAAAAAATGTATTTCTGTAAAAAAAAATGTCTAGCCCATGGTTTCAATGCATTGCATTCATTTATAGTGAGTTATTTATACCATCTGTATAAATCATATGAACAATGAAAGGTGTTATTGAGTAGAGTGAAAAGAAATGAACTGTGGCAACAAAATTATACTTTCTTGAAAGTGCTAAAATTAGTAAGTCAATCCAACTAAATGTTACCAAGAGCTTTAGTTGGTTTAAAATCTAAATATCCAGGTACTAATCTAAAATATTAATCTACTAATCTAAATGAATTTCTGTGAAACATTTAGTAAATGTAACCATGACAAATTGTTTTCATCCATTCATTCATTTTCTGTAACCGCTTAATCCTCTGGAGGGTCGTGGGGGGGCTCGAGCCAATCCCAGCTGACATCGGGCGAAGGCAGGGTACATCCTGGACATGTCGCCAGTTCACCGCAGGGCTGACATATAGGGGACAAACAACCATTCACTCCCACATTCACACCTATGGGCAATTTAGAGCGACCAATTAACCTGTTTATAGGTTAATTGGTGGTTTTTGGACTGTGGGAGGAAGCCGGAGAGAACCTGTGCAGACACGGGGAGAACATGCAAACTCCACACAGAGAGGTTCAAACCCACGACCTCCTTGCTGTGAGGTGACAGTGCTAACCACTACATCATCATGCACAAATTGTTTTATTGCATTTTTATTGTAATCTGTATTTTTTGTGTATTGTGAACTGTTGTGTTTGTGTTTGTATTTTGTACAGTCCTTATGTATATGTGTTAAAGTTTATGTATTTTAAAAGCCCACCTGGGGACAGGCATTGCAAATTAGCTTAGACTATAAATGCTTTTGTCTGTGGCAACACAATACAACAATACAAATAAACACTAAATAAAATAAACATTTAACAAGTTTGAATCTACTTTTCTTGTGAAATTAATTTAGTTACATTATATACAGTACTTAAGTTGGACTGAGTACAATTAATTACCTTCCTTTTAATTAATATTTTCCAACTTTAAATCTATTCAATAATATTACATTTAGGCATTTTGTTGCCATATTTTCTTAAGTAACCAGTGACTATATTTTTCCCATGCTGACAATTCAATGTGGGCTGAAGATGAAGATACTGAGTATAAATGTGCCCATAAGATAATATGATAGTACACATAAAAGCACAAAAAACACATTCAAATGTCACATATGACATGGATATAATCAGGAAAATATCTTTTTATCCACACAACCTTCAAGAAAGCTGCCTGCCACACACCTTCTGTCTCTATCTGCCTCTCTCTCTCTCTCTCTCTCTCTCTCTCCTCTATAGTCTGACCATGATTATAGCTCTATACGACGCTCTGCTGCGAACGTGACCAGGGTGTCGATGCGGCCCGTTCTCACACTCAGCATGCTGGGTATATATCTGCGGCTCATCTCCAAGACACAGGCTCCAAGGTCTCTCAATGTGAGACATGCCATTAGGTCTCTTTCATTCGTTTTCTCTTTCTCTCTCCCTTTCTTTTCTTGAACTCTCAGATGTCATTGCTATAACTCCGCTTTGGTTTCCTGTGTAGATATCATTTCCTTTGATGTTGTTGTGTGGAGAGAATAGAGGTGGATTCGGTGGCCTACATTGTGTTTGTATCAATGTCATATACCTCATAACATTAGAGTACCCTCTCACTTAAAAAAGAAACATCCTGCTATTGGGGTTTAAACAATGCAAATTTAAAACTTCCTGTAAATTCTCACATTTAGTAACATGGTCTGCTTCTCTCATACTGAATACACCTTTGTATTTATCTAAATGTCCTTCAGCTGCACTTGCAGCCTTGCCTAAACAGGTGGACATGTGCCAACCCTTTTAAAGGGATCCCCCTTGTGATCAACAGTTCAGTTGCCATAAGAAGAGGCAGTAGAGCAGAAGGCACCTTGAACACCTAACAATCAGTCACTGGGGTATTGGACAATAGAGAAGAGACAAATAATGGACTGAAAGTTGGCTGTGGTTCTGACCCTTATTTTGAGAGTTGTCGCTTTTTTGCATTCTTCACTATGAATCCTCACTGAGCAGAAGAGATAAGGAAAAATGCATGGATGAAGAGCTAAGTTAGGGTGCACAATACAGATGTAATTCTCTTAGGTGGCAAAAAAAGAAGTCTGACAGAATGTGTGAATATAATTAAATATCTTTACGTGTGTGTGTAATGGCTATTTCTACAAAACAATTAATAGACATCTAAGTGAGAAGCTGAGCTAAATGTATGAGCTATGTACATCAATAGTCACCTCAAACAGCACAAGATATACCATGCAGCACGCATGTGAGACTGGTCTTAAGAGCCCTGCAACTGAGGGAAAATTAATTACCAAGGGTCTGAGTCAATCAGCCATGGATTTTCAATTACTAGTCGAATGGTTGCCATGAAACAGCTTCAACTGTGAAATATGCTGTAGAGAGTGGTGTAAGAAAACAGGAACCGGTCTGGGGAATCATTTCAATGAACTGCCCCCAATACAAGTTGAATTTTTCAATGATGGCATCTGATAGTATCTGGCCTCTGCTGTGGAAGGGCCACTCTATTGAACAGCTAGTGAGAAAGAAAAAGAGAGAAAGAGTGAGGAAGAAAGAGAGAGAGTGAGAGAAGTGGCCAAGAGCTTGCCATAGGGGTAATACAAAGTCTGTCCACCTATAAAGAAATCTCTCTCTTTCATGGCCTCCCTCCCTCCATCTTACCTTAGCTCTCTTCTTTACTCTCCCTGACTTTTCAATTTCCAGAGACCTGCAGGGGCCAAAAGGCTAGCTCAAAGAGTACTGTAAATTTTTAAAATTCCATCTCCTGGGTTGTGAGGGAGACATGGCCAGGGTCTGAGGTGGGGTGGCAGTCAGACATCAAGTAACATGAAAGACCCTTGAGCATGACGACACCAAAGACTGAATTATCATTCAAACCTTTGGTATCTGCAGGCCACTTATGCACTAGTGCAGATTTAGGCTGTGCTTAAGAGGTTCTGAAATATGGCAGGGGTTGGGATGAGTTTTTTGTTGGTGCTGTGGGAGCATGAGGGGTGATGTGAGCTAATGCTAAACACTTACTGACATGGTAAAACGGTGAACTTCAAATGTATGTATGTCAGCCATTTGGAGTTCTTATTAGTGTAACTACTGGAGCCAAAATCAGGGGAAAAAACACAAGTATTTGAAAACACACACACCTTCTTTCTGCAGCTCTCTCCTCATGGTCCAAATCAAAAAAAAAATACACTGAACATAATTAGAAATACAGCACAGAATTCTCAAAGATTTATTTCCGGCATGGACTAATATGAAATCAAATGATTGAAAACCCAAATGAGTCATCAATAAGGCACAAAATTCAAGCACTGTCTCAAAGATGGTGACTCATAGTAATCACTACAACACGTAGGGGGTTAGGTGCAGTCAGTATCTTGTGTGGGGAATATAGAGGCCATTGGAGGGGATGTTTTCAAGTATTGTCATGCTGGAAAGTGACATGATGATGGTG